>JADDOH010010577.1:0-62613 GCA_016648135.1 Agrypnia vestita
TAACGAAATTGGATAACGCGCCATTCCCGGATAGAATGGAGGTCCGCTGGTTCGAATCCCGGAAGCACAAAAAATAATTTTTCGTTGATTTGATTTTTCTGTATGTATTTTCTAATTGATTAATACATTTAAGTAATATTTCATTCCGTACCATTCTTAGAAATTGTTTTGAATATTTGTTTTTGTAATGTTTTTAGATGGACGTCTGTTGTAGCGTATAAAAGAGACGGGAGATAGAGAGAGTAAATGGGTTTAAAAGGGATGTTCCATGCGGGCGTAGCCGCTGAAAAAAACAGCATGACAGCATAGTAGAGCTATATGTATACAGTTTGTATTGATTGTTACGACATATTAAAAACCTATAAGAAACAAGGACTTTAAATAAGGATTCCTGATTCCCTATAACGTTATTTCCTTGATTAAAAGGGCGGAACACTGTAGTGTTATTAATGTGTTAAATAAAACGGATATTTTATAGGTTTCGTATATTTCCATGCCGCCAAAACCTTTCCTTACCTTACCGTTTCTCTAATAAATTAAATATATATATATTACAAAATGTACCTACTTAAATATGATTAAATAAAAAAAAACAAAAATACGTAAATAAATCTATCCATGACCATGGGGTCTTGATAATTTTGGTGGATTGGTGGAGATAATTTTAAATTTTATTTTTTACTGGACACAAAAAAGTTTAAAACTGTGTCGCAATTTGCGCTCATCGCAACCAGATGACTCTTCGCACGCAGGTAGGTACTCTGGTACATTATTTCGCCGGTTGATTATAGGATTATTATTACGTCAGCTCGGCTCTCTAGACAGCGGGCCGCTGGCGATTGTGCGAATCTATGACTCCGCCACTACTGACCACATTTCACGACTTTGCTATCAGTTGCGTTTCTTTTTAGCATGCGCACGAGAGGGCGAAAATCGCCCGTCATTTTTTCGGTCCGCTCATGCAACAATGGCGCAACGGGCGAGCGATTATTATTCGTTTCGTCACGCCCATGCCGGCGGCCGCGCCGCGCGATTCTCGCCCCTGCGCCCTGCTCCGTGCGGGCCACAGTGCCGTCCGGCCGTCCAGCACCGCGGCCGATGTCGAATATTCCCAGTCACAACACGGATTTCATCTTTCGGACGTTTGTCACGCCCGGGCATGTTTGAATATCAGCAGCTCTTCTCAGAACGGTCAATGAAATCAGATATGGAATGGACGTCGCGCTTTATTTTTGTGCGTCGACGTTCGTGAATGCAAACGGCAAACAAATATGGCGCCTGTTTAACCTAAGGTGGCCCATCGGATGCGCCGGATTGAAATTTTCCCCTATTTTTTCAAATATTAGTTGGCAACTCCAATGTTGTTTGTTATACTAAAAAAATCGATAGACGTTGTTTTTCTTTTAATTTTTAAATATTAATAAAATCGAGTCTCCCAAAAGCGTCTTCTTGTAATAAGATGTGTCTTATTTGCTAAGACATTATGCTTTTTTAACTCCCTTTCTTTTGACTCGTAGCGTCTGCTTGCTTGCTTGTCTGAAGAAAAAACTTTGGATCGATTTTTAACCCTTTTCCCGTGACCAAATCGAGTTGAATCTTTGCAGGCAAACTCGTGGCGATGATAAAAATGATTTACAATTTTCGTTTTAAAAAATTAATAAATATAGTATAATTTTGAATTTTTCGATATTTTAACGATATATATATTGTTTAATTTTCGAGCCCGACGCGTGGAGTAGGCGCGAAACCTGTTCAATGAGAAATGGAGTATAATAAAAACTTGGTTTTTATGGGTTAGTTTTTTAAAATATTTATTTTGACCTCTTCATAATTGAATACTGGAAATGAATAAAGCACCAAGTTCCAAAAATATTTTTTTAAGATAAGTATACAGATTAGTACTGTATGCCTTCGCTAATACATTAGCACACAGCAGTTAATTTACTCGTTATATGGGAATGCATATCGCATAAGTATTAAGTGCCGCGTCATTTTTTTTTTATAAATAAGGCAGTAGACGATATGAGTATTTTATAGGTTTTAGTATTAAAATGACTAACTCACCTGAGGTACCGGCGTGTAGCAGTGTTGAAAGTATTGTCACGTGTCTTAGCTACAGAAGGAATAAAAAAAAAACGCTGGAATGCAATAACGGATTTATTGATTACCGAAACAAACGTACAAAGTCTATTAAATGTAACGCTAATATTGAATTAAACTGTTTCGCAAATTTATCACTCGTGAATAGACACTTTATAATTGCTTCAACACTTTATTCACTATTACTAGAACAATTCATCCAATCTCAGCACGTATTACTATTCGCTCCGGTTTATTTGGCTACGTAAGAACTTTTTCCAGAATATTCGCTCAAATATCGCACACGGGTAAGTACTTCACTTAATTATCTGTCTGTCTTAGTTCACACGCCTAATGGTAACACTGTTTTCGCTTCGTGATTCGCCGCTAGGGCCGCGTCGTTGGAAACGTCAAAATAACAATGGCCCTCCGCGGCCTGGATCCGTTTATTTATACCCATAACGTTGAATTTTTTGAACCTTCGAGACATTTATAGTGTTTTCTCGCAAGTTCTCGTGTTGTCCAGATGTTCCTGGAACTTCGGAGACGTCTCTCCTAAGACTACGCTAGGTTATTCTGGAATCTTCGGTAGTATTGTGAACATTTCAAACAACTGTCATTTGACATGAAAGCGTGATTCTGTTTAGACTCGTTACAGTATTAATGAAAATATATTTAATTAAATTATATAAAGAGTTAAAAAGACTATATTTGTTTTTGACTATATCTTGAAATGAACATTCTGGCACTTAGTGCTGTATTCATTTCCAATATTCAATTGTTGAACTAATGAACCAGACTCCGTGCCAAGAAGTTTACCTTAGTTCGTGTCTATATATTTTGGTGTATTGTGGTTATACATATTTTTTATATCAAAGATAATAATTTCGTTGTCTGTCCGTCTATCTGTCTG
The DNA here is from genome assembly GCA_016648135.1 of Agrypnia vestita. NCBI lineage: Eukaryota > Metazoa > Arthropoda > Insecta > Trichoptera > Phryganeidae > Agrypnia > Agrypnia vestita. The sequence continues at coordinate 2,993 of JADDOH010010577.1, forward strand.
TCCGTCCGCAATACCGTGCAAAGTTCATAATTTCGTTCGAATTCACGGCAAAAAAAACAAATTAAAACGCCGGAGATTGGGCTTGAACCCCGGGACAGAAAACCCGAACCGGCCGTTTAACGCACGTTGCTACCGCCACCTCTCCGTGCACCCCAAAAAAGATACTATAAATAATAATATAAAGGACCAAGCAAAGACAGCTTACAGCTTGTCTATACATATATAGTTTGTAAATAATAATTTATCTTCTTCTTCAAACACGAAATTAAATTAAATTAAATTTAATAAAAAATTAAAGAAAATTTTCAAAATTAAATGAAATTAGATACTTAAATTTTATTTTGTGATTTAATTAAATTTAATTACATAAATTTAATTTTGTACATTAGTTATCTTGATGAAGAAGCCATTCTTTGCCAGGCTTTGAAAAATGTTGAATTTTTTTCAATAAAAAAGTTGTGTATACAAAGTTAATTTCTATAAATAATAATTATAATTATTTATCTATCTATCTGAATATAATAATTTCGTTGTCTGTCCGTCCGTCAGTCCATCCATCTTTCAGCCCGTGTGTCCCCGTAACTTCGTGTAATGTCCGTAATTTCGGTCGAATTCACACCTAAAATTAAAAACAAATTAAACGGCCTGAGATGAGCTTGCCTGAGATGAGCTTTAACGGCGTTGAGGCGGCAACGATAGCGATGTCGCTACCGCTACCTCTCCGCGGACTGCCAAAAAGATGCTATTAATATACACTGGGGCTTAGCAAAGACGCGAAACAATGTTCCGTCTTTTTGTAATGTTTAGTGATGAAATAAAACAAAATAATTTGCAGACAAATTTTCAATATCCAAAGGTATTTATTTCACAGCAGGTAAAGGTTGATGAGTTGAAAGCAGGAAATTCCCGCCAATCAGGTTGCCGCGCGGTTTCAGACCGCGGGCAGAACCATTTTACGATGTCTAATGTGGGTGAGTGATCCGTGATGAATATTTATGGTGACTCCTCATCTCACTCGATCGCCATTTCTCGGAAAATGTCAACGTATTGAATAGCTTCATTTATTATAATTTAACAAATGTCGATTCTAAGATTGTTGATTTAACACCTGATCGAAACCTCAGGCCTCATCTTTATAATGTAACTAGTTGTAACCTGTCAAAATTGACAGTTCTTTTACGTGGCGGTTCCTAGAGAACAAGTATTTACTTATTTATAGCCGACACCCATGAAACAGTAATAACGACTTTTATCAAAATATTTGAACATTTTTTCATATTTCCCCTGCCGGCAGTTAATGGTACTATTTTAAACCCTGGATATTGATCAGAGCGGAACACGAAATGGTTCGTGTTTCTGCTAAGTCCTAGTATATATTTACAGTATCTTTTTAACATGCGTTAAGCGGTCGCTTCGGGTTTGCTGGCCCAGGGTTCAAGCCCCGTCTCCGGCTGTTTAGTTTGTTTTGTAATGTTGGTGAAGTTGGCCTCAATATTGGCAACACTTAAGATGGGTGCGTTCATAAAAAAAGAATTTTCGACGAAATTAAATGTGTTAAAAGTTGGCTCAGGGCTTAGAACCTGTATAAGCTGGCTTAAATGATCACTCCACACAATGCAACGTTCACCAATTCCATCGTAAGAACTTGCAACATTTTCAAATTTTTGTAATTTCTATGTATATGTCCGAATCAAGAACCTTTCATACATTATTATGGTGTCTGCTAGAGATGTCTGTTGATTTTTTTCTCATTAACAAGTTAGTAATCACAGCTTTCGTAACTAGTAATGATACCTCTGTATTTTATTTTTTAATATGGAGTTTTTTAGCAATATTCCTTTTAACCTATGTAAATGATATTCTTTCGAATTATTACGTATCTACTAGAATAACCCTGAAAATCAATATTTTAAATTTGAAGAGTGATCACTTAAGCCAACTCATACAGGTTGTAAGCCTTGAGCCATCGTTTATGAGACTTCCATAAATGAGCTTCGTCTCTATGAGATTTCTATAATTTATCCTCAATCAAGTAATAATTTTTTATTCACCACATTTTGTAAATTTTTCATGTCTGGTTTTGCAATTATTCTCTTTGTCTGTTTCATGGGAAATGTGCTGTATTACATGTTGCAAACCATCAGATGCTGTTGAGAGCTTATAGCACGCAAATTGATGATGAATCATGCACGACTGAAGGTTTTTTCATACTGTTGTACAAATCTCTGTGGCAACCATCTCAGCAGTATAAAAAAACACTTTCCCCACACCTCCGAGATGCTGTGTGTTTCATAACTGTAACATATCTCAGATCTCTACATTCAAATGAATATTATATTTTTGCGGTTATTTTACAGCCAGATTTTTTAAAAAGAGATGCGAACATGGAATACGTTTCACATCAATATTCTTATAATTTTCAAACTAAACTGTGAGCCTGTGCTATGAAAAAAGACCAATTTTATGGTGTCCAAGAATCATCGAAAAACCATCTATCACAAAATTACTAGGCTAGCATCATGACCACTACACCAACAAGTTACAAGTAGGTTTTTTTTTAAATCAAAAAATTAAATTTAAAAAATATTATTATTCTGTTCTGCAAGTTTGCCTAAAGTGTTACCAATTTTAAATATGACAGCTGTTTCGGCTTACTAGTTCATTATCAAACATTCTTAAAAGCCTGGTAAACCGAAACAGCAGTCATATTTAAACTAACGCTTAACGCAAACTTGTAGAACTTAATAATTGTATTTATTAAAACTTAATTTATTTTTAATTTCATTAAAAATAAACTTTTTAGTCCTACGCACTAAATCCTACGCACAAAAATCATAAATAAATAAGTAGGTTAATTTAGAATGTTTTCTTTGCGAGTCTACAGGTCGATTATATACTCATGGCACTGTAAAGTCAGCCACTGACAGATCTGTTGCAACTATATATTGTTTTATTATTACAATATTATAGTAACCACTTAAATTTGTTTGACGTTAAATTATATTACGGATAGGGAATTAAATAATATTAATCACACCATCATAATATTAAAATGCGCGAGTAGTGAGTACATTGAGGCACGACTTTTACGTAAACATATTTTGGAAAAAACATCGAAATATAAAATTGATTTGATAGAATATGAAGGCGTCACTGTAAAAAGGGTCTATGTACAAAAACGAAATTTTACAGGAGCGAGAAAAAACACTTGGTAATATTCAAATTCAAATTCAAATTCAAATGTTTATTCAATGTTCAATGTTACAAATGTTTACAGTGTTTACAAAATTTAATGAAGCTTTTTTCATTGTTGTTGAGTGTCTTGGCAGCAAGTAAACACTAAATTGATTTGACGCCCTGCCTGCTACACTAGTAATTTACTGTATTATAGCAGACAGTGCTCTTCCAGTAGTATAATGTTCAAGAATATTTATTATTTATATAACATTTGTGAATAAATCTTATTGCCAATTAAAATTAAGTAACAGTAATAATTAAATGTTTACAATTTAATAATGGTGTTAATTAATTATATTATAGACAAAGGAAAAAAAATGATCTGAATAGGATATTAATAAAATAAAATAAAATAAAACAATTAAAAGTATTTAAAAAGATGACAGTAACAGTAAGACAGTAAGTGAAAAAAATGATCTGAATAGGATATTAATAAAATAAAATAAAATAAAACAATTAAAAGTATTTAAAAAGATGACAGTAACAGTAAGACAGTAAGTGAAAAAAATGATCTGAATAGGATATTAATAAAATAAAATAAAATAAAACAATTAAAAGTATTTAAAAAGATGACAGTAACAGTAAGACAGTAAGTGAAAAAAATGATCTGAATAGGATATTAATAAAATAAAATAAAATAAAACAATTAAAAGTATTTAAAAAGATGACAGTAACAGTAAGACAGTAAGTGAAAAAAAATGATCTGAATAGGATATTAATAAAATAAAATAAAATAAAACAATTAAAAGTATTTAAAAAGATGACAGTAACAGTAAGACAGTAAGTGAAAAAAATGATCTGAATAGGATATTAATAAAATAAAATAAAATAAAACAATTAAAAGTATTTAAAAAGATGACAGTAACAGTAAGACAGTAAGTGACAGTAAATGTTCTTGTAGGAATAGTATATTTTAAATTTAGTTTATATGATGGCTTTTAATAGGTTTTGGGCATGCTTCCTTCCCTTTTCATGCAGCCAGAGTTTCACTTTAGAAGAAAAATACGCGAGACTATGGCTACATGTTTTAAGTTTAGTGTTAAGAGTATTGAATGTTTTTGGTGCTTGGAAGAGGTGAAATCTTTGTGAAAAAGTTTTTTTGAATTTTGGTACAAGATAGTTGCAGTTCACCTGTGCCCTTGTTGAATGTGAGTGAGTTATTTGTTGGTGATCTTGTTTATGTCGGAAAAAATATTTTAAAGTGTTGAGTAAATATGTTTGATTGATGTCCAGGACGTGACATTCTCTGAAAAGTTCTTCTGAAGGAAAACGAAATGGCTTTTTATGAAGAACTCTCAATACCATTTTCTGGGCTTTGCTTAATGAATCTAATATAGTACAAGCTGCACCACCCCAACTGACAGTTGCATAATTAATGAGTGAGTGACACAGTGCATAGTATACTATTCTTCTTGTCGATGCGTCGAGTACATCTCTAATTTCTTTGAAAAAATAAACAAGCTTTCTTATTCGGATTGTAAGATTCAAAATATGTTTTCTCCAGTTTAGATGCTGGTCTATGTACACACCTAGATATCGTATATCTTCCGTTGTCTGCAGATTAGTACAATCACAGGGTTTATCTTTTGATTGACATGTGTGAATCAGTAGATTTTTGGGCTGCTTTATTACTGTTCTTTTACTGATGGAGAAACACATGTATTTTGTCTTTGAAGCATTTACTGTTAGTAGATTTTTGTCAAGCCATGATGTTATTCGATTCAATCCACTTTGTGCCTTTTTTAAAACATCTTCCCAGGAATCATCTTGAAAAAGAAGCACTGTGTCATCTGCGAAAGAAATTATTTTACCGTTTTCTAAATTGGAGTTACACATTTCATTGACATATATGAGGAAGAGCGTGGGTCCCAAAACACTTCCTTGCGGTACTCCATATGATGTTTTGTGGAGGTTGCTGCAGTGATCGCCCGATTTAACTACCTGAACCCTGTTATTTAGATAATCTTCAAACCACGCCAAAGCCGTCCCCCTTATTCCCAAAGCTGATAACTTGTGCAGCAGCAGTGGATGAGACACCGTATCGAAAGCTTTGGCTAGGTCCAAAAATATACCAATACAACGTTTGTCTTTATCTAATTGTGTAACTAAGAATTCCGTTAGTTGACATATTGCATCTTCTGTTGAGAGTTTTGATTGGAACCCGTATTGATTGTTGGAGATTATTTTGTGAATATCCAGGTATTTTAAAAGACGTACTTTAACTATCTTCTCTAAGATTTTAGAAAAAACACTTAGGAGCGATATAGGTCTATAGTGGCTCGGATTACGGGGATCACCACCCTTGAATATTGGACAGATTCTAGCCAGTTTTAGTGCATTTGGAAAGATACCCGTTGAGAGACTTTGATTGAATATATAACAAAGAGGCTTACTTAATTGGTCTTTATTATACTTCACTACTTTTGCTGTTACCTCATCGTTTCCAGGGGCACTGTTAGACTTTAGGTTACTAATAATTGCAGCAATTTCATGAATGGAGGTTGGAGCAAAGAAAAATGAATATGGATTTGCTGAATTTAAATTTGTTTTAAGGTTTTCTTCAGTAGTTTTTAGACGAGACAAAATATTTTGTGCTAAATTTTTACCAAGCGAAGCGAAATGCCCGTTTACATTATCTAGCACTTCAGTAATGGCCTTATCCTCAGTAGCATGATTTTTGTTTGGAATCAGCATATCACATATATCATTGCTTCTAGTATTTTGTGTAGAAGTCATTTCTCTTATAATTTCCCATGTTTTCTTTGCATCACGTTGATTTTCTTTTATAATATTTTTGTAATATAAGTGTTTAGCGGATTTGACCGCTCTATTACAAATATTTCTATACTTTTTGTAAAAGTTTTGTAAGCCGACATTTAGAGGGTTAAGTTTAGACTGTTTGTGTAACACATCTCTCTTATTTATGCAGTTAACTAAACTTTCAGTTATCCAAGATTTCTTAATTTTTTTCCTCGATTTATTAGATATATGTTCTTGATTTTTTTTAATGTGGCTTTGTAGAATATACAGGAATTTTGAATATGATGTATTAGCATCATTAGTCTCGTATACTGGTAACCAAGTTTCTTTTTCCAAGTCTTTTTTTAGCATTTCAAAATTTAGTTTGTGTCGGGGTTTTGTATAAGGTTTTGTATTTATTTTTTGTGTTCCAATATCAATCATTACTGGAAAGTGATCCGTGATAGTAGTTTCACATACAATTCCTTTCACCAAGAATTTGCTTTTAACCATAATATGGTCTAAACATGCGTTACCTCTTGTTGGGTTGCTGATGGCAGGAACGAAACCTTGTTCAGCTAACATGGATAGGTATTCAGATGCATTTGTGGTGGGAGTACTTGCAGTTATGTCAATGTTTATGTCACCTGCAATGATCATTGTTGGGTTTTTGGCCATTGTGAGTAGCTCTTCAGAAAGAGAATTTGTGAATTCATACGCATTTTGGAAGGACGGTGGTCGATAAATCCCATATATGTAGGTACCATTACACAAATTAATTTTTAAACAATTGGCGTCACTTATATCTGGTTCAGTTACTTCGACATTTAGATTTGCTTTAATGTATGTTACAACACCGTCATTTTGGTTATAATGTTTGGAGGTTTTATGCCCGGTGTATCCTGGTATCGTCTGTATTGTGTCTTTATCTTTTAACCAGCATTCCGTAAGAATAATGATTTGAAAGTCTATATTTAGACGATGCAGTAGTACAAGAAGTTCGTCAAAATTATGATTTATGCTTCGTATGTTCATATTTAGAATCTTAAGTGTGCTAGTGCCTCTACAAAAATGTTGTTTACAGTTTTCTGGTTGGTCCACAGTTTTAGTGGTAATTGGTTCAAAGGAATCTATTTGGTTTACCAGATCAATTATATTAGCCATTCCATATCTTTCTGTAGTAAATTTGGATGATTTTTTTTGTTACACCAACATTCTGTACAGGTAAATATATCCGAATCATATTGTGTGCATGTTTCAGGTAAGGGGACTATTATAGTTTGCGAAAGAGCGAATGCCTCTATATCTACCGCGAGATTATTAATATTCATCTTTGTCACTCTGATGTCATGGGTACCGATCTGTAAGCTTTTAAAGTGAAAAGGTTTCATTAAGAGTTGGTAGTAAAAACCTACATATTTGCAATGTACATGATTGTTACAGGATGCGGGTATATAGGGTAAGTTCATTTTACAGGAGTAGAATTGAATTAAGATATTGCTTAAACTTATTTTTGAAAGAATATTTTGCTATGTAAGTGAAATGATAATGGTTTATTATGAACTGTATTACCTAGGTATATTGTGGTATTACTATCAAGGTAGGTATATATTTTATAAAAAGTATGTGTTGGAAACAAAAATAAAAAGAAGTTTAAGAATGTTTTATGATTGCTTAGAATGATCTTATTGTCGAGTGTGTATCTTTTCAGTTGATATATAATGTTTTTAAATGCGTCAGTGTAATTATGTGTTATTTGACACGACAGAGGAAAGTAATTCAGTATGGTTTTTAGGTTTGTTTTGATATGACAACAAAATTTAATATTTATGAAATATTGGAATAGGTGTCTATGATTTGCCCATTCAGAAAATTTTAATAATTTATGGTTTATTTTGCACATTAGTTGTTTATGGTTAACGCCTTTTGTAAAGACCATAGAAAAGAGAAAGTTTGTATACACCGCGAATCGGCAACTGACATTACAATTTTGACAGGTCCGTCTCCGATTTGATACAAAGAAATGGCTCACCGACATTTTTTCTTGTATATATGCGTCCATTCTTAATCCAAACAAATTTTATATTTTTCTGGATGGCTATCTTCTTTGTTTCCGCTAGTAAAAATTTGCATTTTTTTGTAATGTGCTCGGAGATGTAAATAGGCTTGATTTCTTGGTTATTTTTAAAGATGGAAGTGTTTAGTGAGCGCTCATAACCTTTCGATTGTTTATTGTGAGATTTAACTCTGTCGAGGAATGTATCTCGACAGGTCCGGTTGGTAAATTTCACAATAATCGGGCGTGGAGTCTTTTTTGAGAAGTGCTGCCTCGCCCGTTGTATGGAGAGGATGTCGCTCATCTGACCTTCCCAGTTTATTGTTGAGATAATGGTTTTGACACTGTGAGTGAGATCAGCGGTTGACTCTGCCGAAGTTTCATGGCATCCACGGATTTCGATGTTGGTGGCTAATTGTTGATACTCCTGTTCGTCAAATTTATTTTCCAAGTATTCTATTCTTTTAACTAATTCAGATTGCTTTTGTTGAACTTTTTCTATCTGATTGCATCTAGACTCGATGACAGTAATTTTTGTCTTCAGGTCTTCATATTGGTTGCTTACAAATTGTATAGCCTGGAGGATGCTGGTATTTTGATCTGAAATTTGTTTCCATTGCTTGTGGTTTTCAGAAAGTTTACTCTCTAGATAATCGATTAAGGAGGATCGCAGCCCCTCTATGTTACTATTGTAGAGTGCAAATGAGTTGGCATCGATAGTGATAAGTGATGTATCATTAGCTTTAGGGGATGGATTGATTTATGATATCGTATTTCTATATCAGTTTATTAATTAATAAACATGCCTTTACTGTTTGGTGCAGGTGAAACTCATAATGGTAGGTGTTAATGGTAGTTTTCAAATTAAAGAACAAAAATAATTTATTATATATAATACCGACCTCATTTGGCTATGCCCGTGCTGAAGCAAACATTGTACATTTTATATACAATTATAATTAATAAGTTGTTATTTTACAGCAGCAAATAGAAATACAAAACACCCCCGAAATCTAGGGTTTAACTTCAGAAAAATATTGTAGGTAATTTGTTAGAGAAAAGGAGTGGTATCAGTTCTTTACTGGCAATATTGCAAATCTTCACTCCACAAAAAATCTTCAAAATCCTTAAAAACCTCAATTTCTACAAAAAAGTTGAGTAAGGATTGAAGATGACAGTTTAGGAAACACAGTTTTTAGTAGACATAAAATTGAGAACATCCGCATATCAAACATGACACGGATCATCAGTACAAAAAATATTATGAGATAAGGATTAAAAAACATTGTTCATAGTAATCAATAGACGTAAGGTTGATAATGTCGCATATCAATCTTCAACTTCTACCAAAAAAGTGAATGAAATCAGTTTTTTTTGAAGCGTAACAAGTGAAAGAAATGACTTTTTTTTGAAGCCTAATATTTTATTATTAATTAATATGCGTAAAAAAATTACAGGATATGATTGATAAATACAAGAATACATTTAGAAAATAACTAGAGCATTAAAACAAACAACAGTATCAAAAAATTAATAATAACAAGTCCCCAGACAGCAATACTACGGCAAAAGCTGTATTATTAACAGAGTTCTAGTTCTAGAGTTCTAGATACCTATGACACTGCCTTTGCAGATCTCGATATTTTACATTTAAGTTATGAGCAGTTTACAAAATCCCTTACGTATAAACTCGCGCAATAACATTTTTCTTCCCACACATGTGAACACACACACGAACACATAAAAATGCATACACACACAGACACATAAAAAAACAAAAATACACCCTCACACAAACTCACTATTTGTCATGTTGTTTTTTCTTACTTTTTTAATCGATCCTGGTATAATAAATATTCTTGTATATATGTGTTTTCTTGTAATTGGCCCAAGACTCTGTACATCAATTATTGTTTTTTCAAGAATTATTAATTATATGGCTGTAAGAAAACCAATAAATGAAAATAAAAAATTAAGAAGAAAAATGAATTTAAATGAAATACACGTGTTAACTATCGACACATTGCTTTGGTGAACAGTTTATCTCCTTCCCAACACAAGTCTTTTCAGTTGTTTATGGAATAGTTTCACTTTATTTAGTTCCTTTATGTTATTGGAATTCCATTATATAGTCGATTGCAGCATATAGGAATCCATGTCTTTCTCTATTACTCCGCAGTACATCACTTATATACATAGTCTCTTGTTCTCGTGTTTTGTCTATATACGTCACCATTCTGGTAAACGATACTCGTTTTTAGTAATTTACTAGCTGCGACCCGCCAAAAATGAGGGAAAAAACGTCTCTGCTAAGCCCCAGTATATATTTATAGTATGTTTTTGGCGGTCCACGGAGAGGCGGCCGTAGCAACATGTGTTGAGCGGCTGGTTCGAGTTTGCTGGCCCGGGGTCCAAACTCCACATTCAACCGTTTAATTTCGTTTTTTTAGCCGTGAATTAGAACGAAGTTACGGTGACAGACATACAGATAGATAGACGGACGAACGGATGGACGAACGGACGGACGGATGGATGGAGGGACACACGGACAGACAACGAAATTATTATGTTTGATTCTTTATTTTATAAATCATCTTTATCTTTTCGACATGTTTCAGAAATATAAATGATATACGATATTTAAAGATGAATATTAAGAAAACACTGTATTTAGTAGACACAGTGTTGAGAATATCGATGACATTGATGTGAAAAAACAGAATTAAGAACAGATTGAGTGACAAGGTACTAGCTTAGGCATCCAAGGATACCGGCTAAAGAAATACTGAAAAGCAGATTTTGAAATCAAAATAATAATTGAGATGGCAAGTAGCACTTTTACGAAAATTAAGAATCGCGTCTGCAGTCGAGACATGAACCTGTTGGAGTCCAATAAAACGCTACGTTACACATATGCTGCTCCATGGATTCGAGGTCTGGACCTTAAAAAATTCGACATCAAAAGGCTGGAGACATTTAAATACGGCTATATCGACAAATGCTGAAGAACCGTGGTACTAAATTACTTGCAGACTAGTAAATAGTACGAATAAGTCGAGAAAACTAATAATAACTATCAATAGAAAGCTGCTTTGGACACATTCTTCGCAATGAGAAGTACGATCTCTTATAACTCATTATGCAGGGGAAGATAGAAGGTAGCCTAGGCGTAGGTAAAAATAATTTATCTTGACTGGGTAACCTTCGAAAGTCGCTCACTATCATCTTGCACAGTAAAAATCAGCACACAGTTACATGGTGACCAACCTACGATTTAAATTAGCTTTGTCAGAAAATCTTTCAGCGCAATAGGTCCAGCAGCGATATTTTAGTTTTCACGCTGGCGAGGCAAATCGTCAAAAGGGGTAGTGCAATCGGCACGTAGCTACAGTAACACAATTTTGAATGGCGCCCTCGGACTTCCTGCGTTCTTAAGGATACGATTAATTTATATTTTGCAGCGCATTAAAAATTTGAAGGCAAAGACTTATAAAGAAGAAAATAGGAAAGCGGATACTCAACCAAAACACCAACAGTCACAACAACACATCAGCCCTGATGATGGGCCCTGCAATGGGATCCGAAAAGTCGACCCGAAAGGTCGTAATAACACGACATAATACCTCAGAAAACACAAACTTGTAGATTCTGAGTGGCCGTGAAAACCTAAAAACATTCTTATCAAGAGATGCTGATGGTCTCAAACTGAAAACCTCGTAGTATCCGGTGCTTCACAAGCAATCTCGTCGCCGATTCCGCAAATAGTGAACTGACATTTAAACAGTACAAACACAACACAAAACAACTCGTGAAAATACACGGAATGCACAAACACAGACACACCCTGTTTCCCACACGGTATTGCTAGCCAGTAGTTAACCACAACATAATGAACACTGCACGCTGCAGTCTCAGAACTTCCCAGAAAACTAAAACCTGTATATCCATGTTATTATTCGTAACAGATTATGTAATAAATTTAAAATGACAACCGAATTCACTTTCCGCGTAGCTCCCAATCGACATCATTGGTAACGGCATAAATAAAGTTAATACCTACTGCACGTCATTACGTAGGTAGCTACCTGTTTAAATATTTTTTAACATTAAGGTACTGATACACATGCTTATTAATGGCACGTGAACATGCGAGTATTGACCTTCTTTAGCCATTGCTATTTAGTGGCATATGGGCATTGCTAGTAATGAGCATGTTCATTACTATCACGCTCAAAAATCAACCGCCGGTTGATGTTTTTGTTTTTAGATAACTTTTAGATAGTTTTTAGATAACCTGAGGTTATCACGGCCGCTCAGAATCCTCTGGTTTGTGTCTTATGGGGTATTATGCCATGTTTTTACAACCTTTCTTGCTGACGTTTGGGGGTCAATCATCAGGACTGATGTGTTGTTGAGACCACAGCACCAAGACATCAGCCCTGATGAAGCACCCTGCAATGGAATCCGAAATGATCAAATCAATGGGAGCCAGAGAAGTCGTAAAAACACTGCCGGTGCTCTGACCACTATAGAAGCCTTGTAGATTTCCGTGAATATATCGACCTTATATGTAATTCCCACTTTTATTAATTGATTAATTTATATTTTTGTCCATAGAGCAATCAAATTTTTTGATACGGTAATTCAAATTACTTTGTAATACTATCGCTAGATGGACGCCAGAATTAAACAATTAATTCATTTTATTAGGACACATTTGATACAACCGATTTTAAATTCAAGAGCACATTCATATTCAAACGTGGATTGCTCTATGGACAAAAATAAAAAATAATCAATAAAAATGAGAATTACATATAAGGTCGATATATTCACAGAAATTTACAAGGCTCCTATAGCTTAGTAGTCAGAGCACCGGCACCCGGGTTCGAATCCCGGTAGTAGCCAAAATATTTTTTCGTGGATTATATTTTTCTGTATGTCTCTCTAATTGAATAATTAATTTGGTTTTAAAAACTTTACAGAACTTTGTTCTGAAAAATTACAACTTCACAAATATGAATGTGTTCTTGAATTTACAAACATAAGTGATTAAAAATTTATTTTCAGATTATGTCCACGGACTTTTTTGCCAAGACTTTAAAAATTTCTATCGACTGTCATCAAGAACTTCAACCGATACTCAATGAAAGAAAATGGCGGTAGAGCTGTCACTTATCAAAACAAAATACAGTTTAAAGAATTGATCGGCATATTAGATCTTATTTATACACATTTGAATGTCCAAGTGACCAAACCGGGGCAGTGGCAAAAACCGACCCGTCAAACCTATTTTTGGAAATGGATAAATTCCTCCTTATTTGTTTTATCGGTAAAATGCTATACGAAATTACATTTTCACTAGCTGTAAGGTACCTGTCAAAAATGAAGGAACGTTGGTTCGCGTCTTTGTGAAGCCCATGTATATATTTATAGTAGAGATGAAACGGATATCGGTACTTTAGAAAAACACGTATGTATTAAAGAACAGGAAGTTAATTTTATTACAGATCCACAAATTCTTTTAACACAAACTATCACCACATTGACATTTTCAACGCAACAATAAGAAACATAAAACAAACAATAGCTACACTACCGCACCCAAACTAATTTGTACATTATATCTTCCCTTCTACTCCCGTCCCACATTCCCCTCCACCCTCTCCATTCGATATTAATGTATGTTAAAGTAAATTTTTAAATTCAGTGGAAAAATTTTAAGATTGTTTTAAAATAAATAAATAAATAAATAAACACACAAATACACACACTCACACAAACTCACTATTGGACATGTTTTTTCTTATTTTTTTATCGATTGTATATATGCGTTTTCTTGTAATTGGCCCAAAACTCTGTACATCAATTATTGTTTTTTTTCAAGATTGATTAATTATATGGCTGTAAGAAAACCAATAAATGAAAATAAAAAATAAAATATTTATTGCTTTTTAAAATCAGCCTTACCATAAAAATTAAAATAATATTTCAATGAAAAATGGCTGTTTTGCCAGTAGTCGGCCACCTATGCGTCAGTAGTCGGCCATCAGATTTTAGCACAGTGCCGCCAGACGTACTTTAGAAATTTGCGCTATACAGGCATTTTTTTTTCAATTTATACTTAAATCCTTTTAAGATTTTCGATAAATTTTCTCAATTTGTTCATAGGTACGTTTAAAATACACTAATAATCACATACTAGAAACTAGAAAGAGAATTATTTTTTCGATTGAGCATTTTGGTTATGTGTTAAAGCCCCTTTCATCTCCATTAATAATCCGATTAAGGTCTTTTAATACATCTTCATCATTGTTTTCTATTAGATGGGTTTTCAAGTCCTTAAACCAATTTCTTATATAATTTGCGTATTCCTAGTACCTACGCGCTAATAATGCTTTCCGCAATTCTGGCCGGCGTATGAATAATAAATACCATATTTTTCCCGGTTTTTCATCTTAGAAAGATGTTTTTATTTTTTCTGTCTTCACAATTTGCTGGACACTAGTAGGAGTTCTTATTTTTTAGAGGAAAATGACATTTTGCTAATGCTATTAACTGTTCAACAATATTGTTTTCGGATAACGATACAAAGTGATTTTGTTCAATTTGACGTGTTTTTTCCAATACCCATCCCTTGATGCGGTCCTGCAATTTTGCCTTAGGAACATCAATTTCTAAACAATTTCTGACAAGCTGCGCTTATTTTTTCCCTTCTCTTACTGCTTAAAGGGCTTTTTGAAGGCTATCATCAGTATACTGATGAAAAACGTATTTTAGTTTTAGTCGCCATTGATACAAAATTAATAATTTCTATATTTAGTAAACATTACGATGATAAAAGATAAATTTCATCTACCAAAACCGTCCTAAGATGCTACATGGCCGACCAATGATACATCAATTTTAACACGTCAACAAGTTGTGAGCCCCACACTACTAAGTTAAAAAAACATATTATCAGTGTGGTAACTAGCGGCCGACCACTGGCTATTAGATAGTAGTGCTATTTTCACTAACATAACATATAAAATCTTAGTAAATTTTGTATCATTGACAAAAAAATTGTCCCAGTAACCGGCCGCACGAGTTTCAACATAAAATTATTGAAAACGTTTGTTTTATCATTTTAACTCGAAAATTTAGTTTATGTTTTTGCCAATAAATGCTACTTATACAGTGCAAACAAATTAATTAATCTTCAACTTAAAGTTTGAAAATTTTCTTAATCATGTTTCCGAAAAACCAGAATCAAAATTGATAGCTCATGACCACCGGCATTTTTTTGTGTGTACTTAAATGATACCTAAAATAAACGCAAGATGGTGCAGTTTTGTGTTTCTTTCACGGAATAGTGGCCGACTTCTTAGCATTCAAAAATATTGTTGAATTATATTGCGAGTGTCAAGTTTATTCAAGTTGAAGTAATTGGTGGCCGACTACTGAAGGTGGCCACTGGCGAAATCACCCTACACTAGTCATGTTTCGAGAGTGACAGAATCTCTCATCGACAGGTTTCTCATTTAAATTTTTATTTTTTATTTTCAAGTAGCCATCACTTAAACAAAGCACTTACAATTACTTCTTCTTCTTTTTGTGCGCTATCTGTTCAACGGACGTTGGCTATTATGTTGGCTATTGGCTATGAGAACTTTATTTACTGCGGCCCTGAATAGCTTTACTGTAGAGTCGCCAAACCATTGTCTCGCATTTTTCAATCACGATGTTCTCCTTCTTCCAGGGCCCCGACTTCCGGCAAACTTTCCCTGCGTTATGAGATGCAATTACTCGTACCTACTTCTCTGGGTGTCTCATCAGTGTCCGAGATACTGAAGTTTTGAAGATTAAAATTACACAACTTAAATAGCTATACCGGAACCGCTGTATAAAATTATCAACACGCTAAACTTAGGAGATATTATAGGTATGTATCAGAAAGGTGAAGATTTTTTATAAAATAAAGAATAAAATATTTTAAACAACCATCACTTTATATCAGAATAGCGACATATTACGGACTATGTACACCCACACTACACAAGAGCGAAGGGTAATACAAGAATGATATACCGAGAGCAAATAGAACGAGAACGGCAAGGTTTCCTGTATACAGGTGTTGAATTCTATAATGGACTTTCTAGTGACACAAACGAAATAAATAATGTAACACTTTTCAATACACTACAAAGACTTGTGTTGGGGAGGAGATCGTTTGTAAATCGTAAGTGGTTGAAAAATTGATGTGGTTAGGTTATCTATAATTAAAAAAGTTGTCGTGTTTTTTTTTGTGTAGTTGTTAAGAATGAAGGTATAGCGTGTGCTGTCTTCTTATACCAGCATGCACTTGCTGCTTGGGGACTTTCCATTTTTATTTATTTTTTATTATATTTATAATTACTCTTAATTATATGTGTCTAAAACATTTATCGCTATAAATATTAATAAATACTTCGATTAAAATATATTTCAATGTCAATATCGCGATGAATTCCAAGTGCTTCATTAAATACATAAATAATAATTTGTAATACTATATACCTATATCGTTTTCGAATTAAATTATATAAGCGGAATGAGATGGCCATAAAAATGCATCTTTCCGGGCGAAGGCAGAACCCTCGCGGACCTCCCCCGGCCGCGCTCGCCGCTCCCCTCGCCGAAGGAAGCCATCGCAACGCGGAGGGAAACTACCCGAGCTCGGGGGCGCTCGAGACTCGTCCGCGCGCAACGGGCGAATAAACATTCAGTCATACCGGCGCCTAACGCGAAAGGCCGCGAGCATTCTGGGGCACTTTCAAACGTCCGGTTAAATTGACGCGCGCTTTTTCGTTACAGGCGCGGAGGCTGGCCGCGCCGCGCGGCCCGCCGGGCCGGTCCTCGCGCGCGCGCGCGCTCCGCTCGATACGCGCTCCGCCAATCCGCTCAGTCCGCTGCCGGCCGTGTCGCGGGAGCTAGTCGCGTCGTCGCTCGATCCGGCTGTCACGCCGACGGAACGAAACATCGATTTTGTGATAAAGTAAGTATCGCACCTCCGACGATTGAGTTTGTGTCAGTGATGTTGCGTCGACGTTGCGATCTCTTTAAGGTGTCAGCGCGAATGGGATTCGCGTTCGGCTCGAATTGGCGGTCGTCCGCGCCGTGTTGTTTGTTTATATCGCGCGTGTTCGGTCCGATGCCGCGAGGTCCGTGAACCGCCGAACCGGCGAGGAGTCGCTCCGGGGGGAGACTCTTCTTGTTGGTTGTGTTTTGGCGATGACTTCTGCGCGAGAACGGCCATCGTCGTGTTTTTCCTCGCGGCGCTCATCCGAGAATTTCTCATTTTCGCGTATAACGAATCTAAGGGATGACATAACAGAGAGCCAGGCGGTCGCCGCATCCCGTCTTATTAATTAGAAACGCGAAAGTGTCTGGATCTCGGGGTCCTTGCACGCGGGCGACGCGCGCCGCCGGTATTGATCGCCGCGGCGCCGCCGCTCGGCGCCCTATTAATACGTCTCGCCACGTGAGAATTATAAATAACCGAAGCTTGAGGAATTTAACTCGCATCGGCGACAAAACGGCGCATTCTTCGCTCCAGTCCCGAGATCTCTGAATATATTCGCGACCCCGTAAATCCGCTCCTCTCGGACCGAGAGTCCGCGCCGCCCCCCGCCAGGCGGCGCTAGTGTTCCGCGGATGACGAGCGTAGCGGAGATTTTCATTCACGTGAAACTTGTAGTGGAAATTATACCCTGCGCGACTTAAATTAATAAAGAAAATTAATATCTACTAAATCGTATTTAATTTAAAATAAAATGTGTGTAAAGCAGTAAGTAAAAATCTTATATTTTGTTTCACGCGATGTTTATGTTTTTCTATTACATTTTCTATTTACAATTTACGAGTAAGTGAAGAATTATCGAATGAATTTTCAAAATAGATGTGCTATTGTACATACACATATATTCCATCTAAAGAAAAGTCATTTAAATACGAAACAATCGCTAAAACTTCGAATCATTTTTGTTTCGAGCGTGGTTTACGGCTATGACGGATTTAACCTAAAATTTATCTTTACAATATCGCTACTTGTAATGGATATTCTATGAGTACATAAAATTAATACATAATATTGCAAACTTATGTGTTTTTTTGTCGATTGACTTGCTAAATTTTCATTTAATTGATTAGCATTTTGTTGAACCTGTTACGTTATACATTATAAATAAATTATTACGTCCCTAAATTAAATATTGCGCTGCACAATACTTATTAATTAATGCTATTAATTCATTATTTTTTTATCAGTTAAGTAGATAAATCACTTGAATTAAGATGAATTCAATTACCATTGCCTCGAATTTAGTTTCTTTATTTCTATACACCTATCTAGACTATATTCTATATATCTATCTACTACACTATTATATTTTTATTATACATATACATACAATTCAGACCTTAATCAGTGAGAAATGTAATGATACTGAAACATCGACTTTTCTCGCTTATATAAATTATTATACGTGATCACGTATATAAATAGTTAATCATTTCCCGTGTTACACAAATGGCAATGCGAGTGTCACCTCCGCCATGCCCGGCCCGCTGCTTATTCTGACTACATGACATGACATGACATGACACAAAAACTACAGAAACTTGGACGATGAGTCAGAATACACATGTACAGTTTGTATATCTAAATAGTGAACACTGGACGTGGCTTCTCTCTGTAGATCTATTGCCGTCTGGTCTCCAACGATTAATGTCTCATTCAATTGAGTGTTGTCATCGCTGTTCATGTTCATGACAGCTTTTGTTTTTGGATAATCAAAAAACTTTTGAGTCTTGCATATCGATTGGTCGAAAATATGTTCATCGAGCAGTCCAAATTCTAAACGAGTGGAAAATTTCTCAATTTTCATTTGTTCGACTGGAACTCGAAGTTCAATGTGAGATTTATAGAATCAGGTTTCAATTATTACAGTAATAGTATGCGAGTGTCTTTTAATTAGTTTGTTTTTTGTAGATTTGTATATTGTATTGTACATTATAGACCCGACATAAATTTGATCCAGTTCAGTAGTAAATTCTTGCGAAGCTGTGCTTGCCCAGCATACCTAAATTACAAAATTATTGAAAATATCACATTTTACTCATCATTTTTTTATAAATAATTATCAAGCAAGGTCTGAAAGGAAATAAAAATAAAAAAAACTTATATTGCACATTGATAATATTATTCATTTAATAGTAAACTTTGAGTAATTTTAAATAAAATAATTAATCTTTAAACTTGTTCATAAAGGGCATACATTAATGTTGAGAATAAATGAAAACAATACCACGAAATTAATAAAAACTTTTTTCCTGAAACTGATGATGTAAGTCTTTAGACTTTACATACAATTTACCCTCTTAATTGGTAACAAAAATAAACCTTTTTGTATGTTTACAAATGTAACTATGTATCACACTTTTAAGGACTAATATCTAACCATTGGTACCCTTTGCATTTGTAAATTTATGATAATTGTAATATTATCATAAGCGAGCAGCATCTATTACCGTAACGTACTTAGCCATCTGCTAAATGCTGGGTCTTGGTACGAGCTCATAACTCACGGACTAGTATGATCGATATTGAGCTAAACACCTTACTTAATACACAATAAAATACACAAGCGGAATATTAAAACCTACACCACCCGCGTAGCTCACAAATATTAAGTATCTATAAGACGGTTTTACACGCAGTTTAAAAAATCGCTAGACATTAGCGTAAACCGCTCCATCAAGGTATTAGATTAGATTAATCTCCCTGAGACGATGACAACAAGCTGCATGCACCATCCCCTACAAGAGAGAATTTATTGATAAACGTCAAATGGAGATAAACCACCTCATTGTGGACCCTACTGAACAATAACGGTATATGTCCTTACTATCCGGAAAGAACTTCAATCTACCTCATCGTCTGCTGTGTCTATATCCTTAACTCGTGAGGCCGAAAGGATCAGGCATTGTATTCATAGGAGTGTAATAACACACAACCACGATACATACTGTTGATAGAGCCCGCTGCATTCATTCTGTTACGAACTTTAAGGTACAGATACACATGCTTCTTTACTGGCATGCTAATGAGCATGCCACTAATTAGCATGCCCTAACAACTGTACACACTTGCTCATTACTGGCATGCTTATTAGTGGCATAATCATAAATAAGCATGCCCAAAGCTAACAATCAAACACACATGCTTATTAGTGGCATGCTCTTGTCATAGAATAGAGACGCTCTTGTTCAAAATGGAAACTTTGCAAACTGAAATAGAAAATTCAAGTGAACCAATAAATCAAAAAAGTTCCCGAGTTTCCATCCGCACATTTTTTATTTTAGTTTATATAATTTTTATTGTAAGATTTGAATCATTCATGCCTATTAATAAAGTTTCGTAAACATTATTTCTCACTATATTATTTTTACACAACGGTGACCGAGTATTCCACAGACATTCGTGATTCCTATAATAAGTCACGAAAAGTAATGTTTTATCATCTCCCCAACGCGCCATATTTGTTTCATCTGTCGCGGACTGAGAAGATCGCATTGATAATACTAGCCGCGAAGCCCGCGAATGACATAAGCATGCTCATAAATAAGCAAGCCTGTTCACACATGCTCCAAAGATACCCCTTCTCTATGGTGAATGACAGTGGCATGCTTATAAATCAACCGGCGGTTGATTTTTGAGCATGCCACTTGGTGGCATGCTCATTTCTAGCAATGTGCGTACACACATGCCACTAATAAGCATGCCACTGTCAAGGTCGATACTGCGCATGCTCACGTGCCACTAAAGAAGCGTGTGTATCAGACGCTTTACTAGATCAGAGGACTGCCAATTGTGACAACCCTATCACTTCACCTTCTTCCTTTCCCAAGTACAAAAATCCACTTCCACTATATATTATTTAACCCGGAATCTCAATCAGCATGCGACTCTTTCTGTAGTTCTTTGAAAGTATTGAACCTGAAATTAAATTTACACACCTATTTAACTTACCCGAGTTACGGAGAAATGTATTATTATTTTAAAGAGAGATGCGAACACGGAATACGTGTCGCATCAATATTTTTACTATTTTCAAACTGACCTATAAGCCTGTGCTATGAACAAACTTGCTGGTGTCCTATTTTCATCGGCGCGAAAATAGCCGAGCTCGAACCACCGAACAACAAATCACTAGGTGAGCGTCATGACCACTACTCCAACAAGCTACTATATTATGTATGTTAGTTACCCGAATTATATTTATTCAGTTACTTAACCATATAGTAAATTACGATTGCGATCTGTCCCTATACGTATACCTCCTAAACACTCATTATAAATTGATTTAGTTAATTTAAAGAAAATCTTTTCACTTAATAATGAACGCGATAAAATACAAAATTTTGTAAGTTGGTTAGTTATTAATTACACCTGATGGTGAGAAGGACTCCTCCTCTCGAAAATATAGTAGTGACAAATGTAACTTAATGTGAACACAATGTTTAATTTACTGCATTTTAAAACAATAAAATAACATTCTTCGTCAGATATTTTTATATCTATTAAGGAAACATATAGCTACTTTGTCCTTAAAAACTTATATATACATCACTTTTTTGTACTTATTTGGTTAATGGTATCAAAAAGGTCGCTTCCGACACCAAATATAATCATTAAAGATGAACTAATGGGAAAAGTCACGCAATACAAGTACTTGGGTGTGTGGGTGAACGAGAAATGGGATGCGTCTCAAGAAGAAAGAGTTCGAACAGAGATGGCAAAAAGTGCGTTTCTCTGAATGAGATATTTTTTCTCTAACCATGCCTGCAACTAAAAATGCTAATGGTTCGATGTTACATTTTCGCCATTCTCTTATACGGGGTGAAGGCATGGACGCTAAGACATGAATTAATCCGTCAAGTCGAGGCCTTCGAGATGTGGCTCTTTAGACGCATAATGAAAGTTTCCTGGGCGGATGATATCCTCCGGCGTATGGAAAAGGGCTTCTATATTCTTTTAGTTATTCTCCTATATTCACGTATAATTCTTTGCTTAAATTTGATGTTTATTTAATTTTTAATTCTACGTTCCTGGGTACTATTTATTTATACACTATCCTATTTTTATGTGCATTATGCTTTGCTTAATATGTCGGTATTGTTTTGAAATTTAATTTACTTACTATTTTACGTTTCGCTTCTATGTTCCTCTACATTCCTATTTATCCAATGTTGTGGTTTGTGTATTATTTAGACATTTTACTTTATACTTTATTTCTATGTTTCTGTACGTATAATGCTTATTTTATTTGTTACTTTTTGCATTTATGGTATAGTAATTTCGCATTTTTTTATTATAGCTTATATGAAACACACGCAATGAGCGATTTGGCGGCAGGTTTCCTATAATAACATACTTTATCTGTGTGACACTACATAAACTGTGCTATTCTGAAAATAGCAATATTGGGATGGCAGATCTTTATCCCAACACTTAATAGACGAAAATTAAAAAAAAAAATAAACGAGACGTTGGTATACTTTGGTGGCGGTGGTGTGATTAAAGGGAGAAAGAAATACATGGCGGTTATTCGTTAAACGTCAAATATAAATAGAGTCCAACAATATTTCTATTTTCCATGATCCAACGTGACAATGACAATTTTGCCATCATTTTACGTCAAGACGCTGTTGGAGAAGAAATTAATTAGTGCATATGAAAAAATCTTTTTTCTATAAGCTTTAAATACAGCGTTAGTACTGATTTCATGTAATTTTAATCGAAACATAAGAATTTTGAGGTTACGTTTGCGGCGGAGGGCAGCTGTCAGACCAGACCGGAGAAATCGGACATCGCAAATATAGGTTTTTACTTTGAGAGAGATACGTGAAAATATACAAGTCTCGTTATTTCAGTATGACCGTCACCGAATACCGACGTATACTCACGTCTCGTTTATTTATTTTTTAAATAATTTAAATAAAGATCCGAGATCCCAATATCGCTGTTTTCAGAACAGCACAGATTGTCATAATTTTGAAAACATAAAATCAAATTTTATGCTCGATAATATTGCGAACAATTTTGTGTGATGAACATAATATAACGGATACACAAAGATTGTCGAGCAGCGATGTGCGTATTTGTCGAACCATCGCAGATTGGCGGGTTCACGCACGCAGAGACATCTCGCGGCACGGTCGGCTGGCCGCGCGGAACACCTCTCCGATTCTTCTCCCGTCCTCCGCTTAATGTATGGTAATCGTATGTAGGCTCGTTCTGCGTAGTCAGCCTTGAGCATTTACACCACTCGACATGTTTTGACATATTCATGACCCCTAAATGAACACAGGGTACCTAGGTGTAATGACACATTGTCAATAATCTAAATTGAATCTTCACTTTCATCGTTATCATCATCCTCATCATCTATGTATACACTCAGGCGTATATCTTTAGTAGACTGAGTAGCGATGTTTTACGTAAACAAATATTTGGGAAAAAAAAGTGACGAAATATGGTAGGTATATACAATTCGTGTACGAATACAATGGTATATACAATTCGTACCTACCTGTACAGATCACTGTTCGGATTGACACATTGCTTGCCTGTGGTGTGTGTCTATGGTTTCATTCCGCTCCTGAGACATCGTTTTGTTACTTTTAAACAGCGCAGCACTAATTACCTACTGCAAGCTGCACTGTCATGGAGGTCTGGATCCCTAATCAAAGAATGGAATCGTCTGTAGAATAATTACAGACATGTATGACGGATGATAGCTGTTAACTCGACCCTTAATGTTGTGATGGTAAGTATATCTTACCTACTTACCATCACGCCGTTTCTTCGAGGAGATGGGCAGAGAAGATAGAGCGCCACACTCTTCTGTCCTGACACAACTCTCGCTTTATCCACAGCCCTGTTGAGGCTCCTAACAGGACCGCCCTCCCGTATCTGTTTAATCTGGTCAGGCCACGTCTTCCGCAGTCGGCCTCTCTTGAACCGTCAACCCTTGCGTCATATATTTTTCTTACCATTCATTCACTCAACATGCCCAAACTATCTGAGCTATCCTTTTTCGATTATTTTAACTATGCTACACAGAACAAACCTACACATGATTAACTTACATTAAACAATTAGACGCACTTGTTTAGACAATCATATATAATAAAAACCTATAGAATCAAGCCGTTACTGATTCTGATTAACACCTGATTCTTCCTGGCACTTCCTATTATAGTTTTACATATCATCTAGTGAATAAGTAATAGTAAATAAGATTTTAGCCAGTAAGTTGTTTTGTAATATAATTTTTTTGTGCGAAGCGCCCTTGAGGTGAGTACTCACGAAAACGACTCCGTATAAATGATCCAATTATTATTATTACGATCTACATTCTAATATTTTGAGTTGGTCCAAATTTTTCAGAACATACTGGATTTTCATCACAGGGACATCATTAATCAATCAATATATTGTAGATGTCTCACAGAGACGAAATTTCATTTTTATGGGAAAGTAAGTATAGAAGTCTTTGGGTATGCATAGGGCTTACGACCCATCGGACGAACGTTACATTGTGTAAAGTGATCACTTAAGCCAGCCGTACGATAAGTCGTAAGCCCTACGTATACCCAAAGACTTCTATACCTACTTTCCCATAAAAATATAATTTCGTCTTTGCGAGACAGTATAATATATTGATTGATTTTCATTCGAAATATTTCGTATTTATATAATATATCATTTTAAATTTATTTTTATTTATTTGTTATTTAATTAGGTAATTATTATTTGAGAGCTTTCGAAATCATACATAAATAAGTATATTTATTAATATGTACCGTCATCTTCTTTTCTAATTTTCATTATTGAGTATTTATATTAATGGTATTTTTATAGAAAATTTATTGTTTTCTTCTTCTCTTATACCTACTATTTGTATTGCAATGTTTTTTTTACTTATATGGCGTATCTTCTATTGTACACTAAACTCGATTACACTGGAAAAAACTCATTATTATAATGTAGTATTAATAAATATTATAATAAAGTATGCCTCCCTCCATCCCACAATCTCCTCCTAGTCTCTGTTGCAGGTCAACTGGACTACGGTCCAACGGGTCCAAATGTTGGCATGCCCACATTTCACTTTCCTATCTGAGGCCTACGCCCGGTAACTTCTTCAGCCCATGTGTTCCCATCTGCTCGGCACATTCTCTCATCTCATTAGACGCCTCGCCCATTGTTGTTTCAGTTCTGGCACCTGGTGTCCTACGTCTTCGAGTTTAGTTTGACTTCGGCTCTACTTACTAGTCTTTCCTACACGTGTCAAAATTCCCAACATAAATCTCTTCGTGACCCTTGTGTAGGCACTCACTTATAATTAATGACCTTCACCCATACTTTGGACCAAATCAAAATTAAAAAAGTAATTTTATTGTTTTTTGACAATTTAGAAAAGAGTTTGCTCATAAATTCATATGAACATTTTTTTCGTGTGGGAATTTAGATGTAAACAAAAACACACCTTATTGTGGCCTTGTCATTTTATCTATCAAAAGTGATTAATAATTATCTATCAAAGTAAATCTCTACACATATTATCATTTCAGCGATCCGTACTTAATAATAATGAGGGTTGTCATAAAACGATCTCGCATATTAAATAAATAAATAATAAAAAGTAACCCATAAAAAACAAGTTTTTATTATATTCCCTTTGTTTGTAAAATATAACAACAAATAAAGACGAATTAAAACATATAACATAACACTAAACTTCCAGTAATTTAATATATTTCTAAAATGTAGATGTTTTGAGCTTTGATAAAACACTTTATGCTTTGAAGATTAATTCTAAAAACATTTGTCAGTCAATTTAGATGTTCGACATTCGTAGTGAAGTATCTATTATGTATACCGACGGAGTAATTCAAATTTAGAAAATATTCCGCGACGTTATCGGGCCGCCGTTGCTAATCAAACTTTTCTAATGATTCCAATTTGAAAAAAAACAATAAAATTTCTAAAAATCCGAAATTATACTATAATTATTAATTTTTTTAACGAAAATTTGATAAATCTTCTTGATCGTCGCCACGAGTCTACTTGCCAAGTTTCTGCTCGATTGGATCGCGGGAAAAGGGTCAAAAATCGATCCAATGTTTTTTTTGACGGCAAGCCGGCAAGCAAGCAATCAGTCGCCACGAGTTAATATAAAGGGAGTAAAAAGCATGATTGTTATTTAAATTAATTGTATGCACAACCTCTATTACTGATACTTCACCTGTCAATGAGAGGTTCTGTCACTCCGAAACTCGAGTGATAAAATATATATTATTTAATTAAATTCGCTGGCGCGACAGAATAATTATTACCTTAACTATTAAAGCTTAATCGACACTTGCCACCCCTCCCTGAAATCGAATACCGCGGTTGTACTTAACATCCAGCAATACTATACAATTTATTATAATAATATGGGAACATGTCTGTTTTGAAAACAAACATCAATCCATTGATTTAACATTAATTAACTGATTTAAAACAATGGCGAATACGTAAATTATGCACAGATTGTCACACATAAGAATTCTAGTTACACAATTACTTGAAAGACATTTTCATCAACTTGATGTGTGTAAGCAGTGATTCAAAAGTTAAATGTTCCAACAGCGATGCTTTTTTTCATTGGGTGGATCAATGAATTTTTTGTTCATTGGAGGACGTTAGTAAAAAGCTGGTGGAAGAACAAGGTTCGGAGCTGACCACCGAAGAAATAATGGCCTTGTCTTACGAGCAGAGCTCATCTGAGGATGAGAACAAACATGTTGGGAAATATTCATAAATTTTACATATTTTTCAAGATTGAAACAAAAAATTTACCACTTAAGTATTAATTATTTTAAGGAACACATTAGTGGGATTCTTTTTATTTCTTGATCAAGCTAAAAATTATAGATAATATTTCACATGCATGCTATCGACAAGACGGAATACTGCAATTTTTCGTAATTTTGTTACAGGGAACATTCGTAAGAACACACGAGGGGATTAGAAACAATGAAACTGTACATGACGAGAATACAGGACGTGTTTGAACATAATTATCTGGAAAAGGTGTCAATTTCACAATTGATAATTGATTTTGAAAGCGTGATTGTATGTTTTAGAAGCATTTAATAATTAATATCACCGACCTGGTTTTATGTACATAAATTTTGTATATTAGATTATTGTTTTTTAATCCCTTCGTAAAAGGCTTTGAAAACAGCCAAAGGAAAAAATCATTTATTTATGGTTTTTGTGTTTAATTTTTTGTTCAATTTTAATAAATATTATTATTAAGTTCTACGGGTTAAGTATTTTTATGTGTTACAGCTGTTTCGGCTTGTAAGGCCATTATCAAACAGTGGATATACCACGTAAATCATTGCTAAAAATCATTGCTGTATTACCGTTACAATTTTTTATTGTGAAAACGTAGTTGTTGTTTTGACCTTTCAGTTATACCTAAATATACTGATATTATTTCAAAGATATCTTATACTTCTTTAATTAATTCGTGAAATTCATAAAGTTTTCAAAACTCTAAGATTAATTCCAATTTAGGTCTTGTTTTCTCGCTATTTAAAACTCCCGGATTTCTTGTGATTGGGAGGCGCTGGGCCATACGCCCCACATCA
This sequence comes from Agrypnia vestita, assembly GCA_016648135.1. Classification (NCBI taxonomy): domain Eukaryota; kingdom Metazoa; phylum Arthropoda; class Insecta; order Trichoptera; family Phryganeidae; genus Agrypnia; species Agrypnia vestita. Next base: position 30,759 of record JADDOH010010577.1, read on the forward strand.
ACCGCCCTCCAAAAGCCTACTTCACCCCGTGTCGGATGTTTCCCGCTTTTCGTGAAGTAAAAAGGCTTTTTATTCTTTTCGCATTTTGTAATAAATCGGGGGCGGATCGTCCACTTCCCGGATGTAAGTAATAAATATTTTTAGAAATATTATTAAAATATTTTTCTCGAAGTTTTCTAACATTCTTAATACAAACAGGTCGCTTATTTAGGCATGTTGACGGAATGAATGAGGAAAGAATGGTAAGATATTATATGTTGAAAGTGTTGAAGGATTTGGCATAACCAGTTACCCATACTGGAAGATGGTCCTGTTAGGAGCCTCAACAATCGTCCAGCTTGCAAGTGAATATCTATGAATATGGGTGAGGCGAGAGTTGTGCGTCAGAACAGGAGAGTGTGGCGCTCCATCCTCTCTGCCTACTCCCGTGGGGAAACGGCGTGATGCCCAAATAAGTTCAATAAAAATACTGATCTGTAGTATCTGGTGGCTAAGATGTGACACGAGCAATTGCATCCCTGTACGAGGGAAGTACTGCTTACGTAAGATTTATGCGGCACTGGGGAAATAAAGTCAAATGAATATCGTTCTCGCCAGTAGGAATGCACATGATGCAAGACTAGCGGTACATAATGGAGTTATGGTGCCAAATCTAATATATGAAATTGGAAAAAATCAACGAAAATAGACTAAGCGCGGCCAAAATGCAGTCACTTAGGCGCAGATAAATCTATATACAGTTGAGTGAATATTAAAAAATATTCATGAAAAAATCATTCAGATGATTTCGTCATGTGAGACGTATAAACGAGGGGAGAATAATAAAAATATCTGAGTCCGCAAAAAATGGCATGTTCAGATAAACCAAATTTAAGAAGACGGCCCTATTAAGAGCTTCAACAACCAAAGAGATGATGTATGAAAGTGGACAGGGCAAAAGTGATGTGCCAGAAACGGCATGTGAATAGCTAGTTTGTCCGTCAATAAAAATACATCAGGAGAATCTGTCAATTTTCTGATTGATTTAATGGAATAATTAATACCAGCAATAACTATTACTAGAAAAAAACTTTTACGAATGGTATATCAATAAAGAGTTATTTGAAATCCAAAAGCTCTCCGAGTAGAGCTGTATTTGGCCCAAATAATACCAGCAGATCGCTTCGGTAGAGTTCGAGTTTTTGATCAAAGTTATCCATCCAAACATAATCGTTTGATGTATGATTGCTGTCGGAATATTACAACTTGCGTGAAAATTAATAAATATCTGGATGTGTATACATCCATCTATCATTTCCAGTTACATTTCGAATAAGTAGTTGTTAAAATACGTTTAGGATACGTGTAGAACGGATTTTAATTTGTGTCAAAAATTTGTTTGTTGTAAATCGTAAACTAATTTAGACATGGTCTTAAGTATACAGAATCAGTATCAGATGTTGAAAGATGAATCATAATATGGGGGGTATAGAAGCGAAGGCATGTATGCAATATATCTTTGAGACGTTTCTGAGATAAATACAAAAAACCTTTCACTACTCAAGAAAACTTCTCTGGAATCTATGAAACCTACTTCTTATTTGAAATAAGTTTTTAAAAACCATTGCTACCACATTTTTCTTTCATGTACATGTAGAAAATTAAATATAACTTATAAATATGGATACTTCTGTGTTTGCTACCAAATAGTGAACATTACTGCTTTTGCTATTTACGTAATTGGATATTACTGTCTTTGCTACAATGTTTCAGTCTAAAATCGACATCAACTCTTGCTTCAGTATGAAGCGTCCATTTTGTCACGTGACACATCCTTGGGGTTTGATTGGTTGAAGTGGATAAATTGCTGTCTTTGCCATTACTAGTGATAAATAATAACTATCTTTGCCATTAATAATGATAGCTATATTTCCTATAAAATCTCGAATTCAGTATATTCTAAATTCAGTACATTCTATATTCTAAATTACTAAAGTGATGGTATTCGAGAAAGACGAAAGAGTGACTAAATGCGATATAATTGTAAACAATGAATGCTTAGAACAAGTGAAAGGGTTTGTGTAGTTGGGAAGTATGTTTAGTAGAGACGGCAAGGTTGAGAATGATATCGAAAGAATGACTGCGGGAAACAAAGTTAATTGTGCTCTAAATGCCATTATGGCCAATAAGAATCTGTCAAAGGAAGCAAGACTAGCGGTACATAATGGCGTTCTAGTGCCAATCCTTATGTATGGAGGTGAAGCCTGGAATTGGCAAAAGAGGAATGAAAGTAGACTGAATGCGGTCACTGAGACGCTTGTGTGGAAAATCTTTGGTCGATAGAGTGAGGAATGAACAAATTAGACGTGGATGTAATGCTGGCTGTAGTGTGGTAGATAGAATAAAGAAAGGAGTGCTGAGATGGTTTGGTCATGTGGAACGTATGAACGAGGAAAGGATGGTTAAGAAAATATATGAGGCGAGTTGAATGCAACAGAACAGAGTTGAATGCAACAGAAATAGAGGGCGTCCGCGAAAGACCTGGCACGATCAGATACTACAAGTATTTGAGAATGGCCCTGTTACAAGCCGCAACAACCGTAGAACTTGTATGAGAAGATGTATGAATGTGGCCGAAGAAAAAGTGGTGTGCCAGGATAGAAGAGAGTGGCGTTCAATCCTCTCTGCCTACCCCTGCGGGGAAACGGCGTGATGGTTAGTTAGTTAGTTAGTCTAAATTAGTAATCCTCTTTTTTTATATAAATTTGCCTTTGCTTTTATACTCCTTCCTCATCCTAACTTGATCATCTGCATTGTCTGAATATCTGGATAAGAGTGTACCAACAATTCTAATCAATAAATTCTATAAAAGAACATAAAATTACGCGATGAATGCCACAATAGATTGTCTAAAAACAACTACTCGTAGTTGGGAAACAAGTTCAAATATACAAGCATATGTTAATGAAACCGTATTCAGTCAGTACCTACATTGTATTTTGTAAAAAAAGTGGAATTAAATGTTAATCTGACAGAATATATTGGTCTTTTAATCTGAATAATACGATAATACTTGTTGTAGGATTATTACGAGTTGCCTACATATTTTATTTCGTAGAAATTTTAGTTAGATAAGTAAAGTTTATTGTACATTTTTATATTACGTTGCTGGAACATACCTAGTCTACACACTAATGATAAGTTGGAACATTATCGTATTTAAATACAAGGTTCTCAATAAAAAGTTACTCGAATATTACTTAACCTATTTTTTCCGTTAAAAGTAATATTTTAATTTAAACGTAATGATTCAACTGTCTACCAAATTACTGTGCACTTTGTTTCCTCGAGAGTTTGAGTTTTGTAAAATTTTTTTTGTATAATAAAATAGGTAAAAAAAGTGAGAGTGAAAAAAATATTTTGGGTAAACCGAGCCATTCGTTTAAATTTATTAGATATTTAATGCTAATAGGTATTAGCTGAATTGTCACAAAATAAGATAATTTTTTTTGTCTGCTAAAAATGATGATTTTTAAAAATATGTAGGTAATTAATTCTAATTAACGCTTTATGTCGAAATGTATGAAATTTGACATTTTCACGAAGTCGTATCGATGAGATAATTTTTAGCCGTTTTAGATTTTAACGTAAAATCCACTAAATTTTCTACTAGTGTTTCTAGGGAAATGAGGGTAGTCTAAATTGGTGACTATATCTGAATATTGCAACCTTGCGATATCGTGCATGCAGCATGATGTTAGCTTACGAGGACCTCAGCTGCAAATGTTCAAATTGACCCAAATCAGTGACATTTCGGCATTTTCTAAAAGTGCTGGAGCAAGTTAATATAATTTTACGCCCTCGATTATTTTTAGATGAAACAAATTAATATCACCACCTGTAACAACCCGATATTGATTAATTCATTATTGGTGTGATCGAAGTCATCGATCGAACTATCGTGCACTTACAATTGGTGAGCGTTTTTACATCAAGGAATTTTTGTACGCGCATTTAAGAGTGAGGCAAGATTGTTATTAAAATTGAATATCAACATATATGTATATTCAAACATGTAGACAGCAAGAAAAACAGCAGCTAAACATTAGGTATACACAAAAATAATATTTCCGATAGTTATTAGAGTACCTACATTTATTGCACTATATTAGCTATATAAGGAAAATAACTTTACAAAAAATATATCAATTTTTTTAGCGGTCCTGTTTTCGAACATCTTAATTGCCTAGGACACAGATGTCCTTTTTTGACGGAATGATGGATACTTATAAATTTTCTAAAACCTGCCAAAAAGAAATTGAATTTCTACACAGCTGTTGTCTATTAGAAAACCTACAAACATAAACAAAACGTCAGTGTACAAAGTTTGATTAATTAAGGATGAATTAATTAATTAATCCTCTGGGGACCAAATCCAGTAACTGTGTTCTTAGAACATACTTTCATACAAAAATATTGTTAAAATTAAACTAACATATAGACATTAAAGTAAAAATATCTCCTTTTCTACTTACTTCGCCTTGTGACTATATTGGGGGATAAAAAATATTCACTATGTATATAATGGTAATACAGAGCGACATGTTTGAATATGATTGTCTGGCAAAGAGTGTCAATTTCACAATTGATAACTGATTTTGAAAGTATGTTTGTATGTTTTAGATGCATTTTATCAAGATAATAATTTTAAAATCTTCGTCCTGGTTCTTCTTCTTCTTGGCTTCATCAGAACTCACTGTCGTCGACTGTTGGGGTCAGCTCTCCTCGTCCTTACGTTGTACGTTCTTCTGTCCTGGATAAAGTCACCTAATCCGTGCTTCTGCATCTGATTATACCTTTGCACCACCCATGAATGTTTTGGTCTTCCTCTGGATATAATTCTGGGAAGATCCATGAAGGTCGCCTGGTTAACAATGTGATCGTTTCCTCTGCGTCCATTGTGGCCAAACCATCTCGATTGCCTTTCCTTCATCTTTCTTTAGATGCCTATGTCGCCCCAGCTTCCACGAGTGCGTGAACTTTTTATTTTATCTCTTAGCGACACTCCACAAGACCATTTCAGTATGCGCATTTCCATTGTTTTTAGCTGCCTATTGTATACGCTGTACATAGGCCAACATACCAAGCCATAGAGGGGGGCGGGTCTAAAAATTGACTGATAATATACTTTCCCTTTTAACTTTAATAGCATTTTCGGATCACATAGGACTCATAGACCTAAACTTCATCCATCCCATGTTAATTAATTATATGTGTTTCGTCTGCTTTTAAAATCAGATACACTCAGTCACAAAATAGTTTATATATATTCCGTATATTGTATAGTGGCGCCTTTATTTCTAATCCTGCGGGATTTTTGAAAATCTATTTAAATCAAATGCGGCAATTTTGTAAGTCTGGTGACCAAAAGCGTCCACCGATTTGGCTCTAAAGTAGTTAAACTCTATTTTCAAAACGAGCTCATGTACTTTTAAAGGAACATTCAGGTAGACGTTACTGAAAAGCTGGTCGGGGCTCTTAATTAATAAATATAATTATTAAATTACTGTTTTATGTATTCCACAGGATTTAATTTTACTAAACAAAATGTAAATCCATTAAGTTTTACGTATTTTAATAATTGTTTTGAAATTTTCAATTTGAAATACTCAATGAGAATGATTTTTTGTCTATATATTTATTAAATTTACGGTATATAAACCTTTATAAAAACTTTTTTTTTAGTGTTTATTGTAAACTCAAGAATAAACAAGCTGTAATTTTAATATTAAAAAATACTTTACTAAGGAATTTTAAATGTTCTAATTAAAAAAGTAGGCTCGTTAATTTGAACTGGAGCCCACCTTTTTCTCAATGAGAATAATAAACAGACATATTAAATATCCAAAACAAATAGCATAAACTAGTACGCAGACTAATGGTTCTATCCTGTTATTGTTGGAATGTCTGACCAATAGCTTCTCGCTGCGAGATTGTTCAGGGAGTAAATAATATACCAGCTGGACTAATTTCGTCCAACCCCTCGCCTTCTATTTCGGTTGCCATGAAAACAACACACGGTGACTTTCAGGACTGTACATAAACATTAGGGTGGCTTAAATAATCAATCTAGCAGCAAGGCGGTAAACATTTGTACCGCGACGTTTCAATCTCGTGTAGTAGAAGTCGTCTGTTTGGTTCAACGCCCGCGTGTAAAGACTCCTCGCTGAATGGGGACCATCATAACAAGATGGGGAGAATGCCCTCGCGATGTGCGAGGGGCGTATCGCATCTCTGATGAATGCTGCTTTGAAGAGCCTCTGTTTGAGCCAAATCTTGTATTATTCAAATGTTTTAATGGTTTTTCAATTAAGCCCGTTTAAAATCATCTTTCAATTATGCCTTGACGTCTGCTAAAGATCTTCTAGGTTGACCGCATAACCTACCATGAATAAATCAAGAGATATAATAATAAAATTTAAACTAAGAAAAGCTGCATACTTCGGATACGTTTCCCGCAATGAGAAATTTATTCGCATTGGTTTGCAGCTGCCTAATCTTTATTACATAACAATGTTGGTACATTTCGCGCACGAGAAACAGAAAATGTTAATTTGTATGCTTAATTGTTTGTTTCAGGTGTAGACTAGGATGAGAGTGTTGCGAGTCTCAGGAGCGTAGAGGGGATGGAGGTCAGTCCCCCGTGGCGGGCAGCCGCCCTGGCGGCCCTGGCAGCCCTGGTGCTGCTCACCAGCTCCGCATCGGCGCTCTCCGTTCTGCCGCACGACGTGCACCCTGGATACGGGATTAAGAAATTCGCAATTAACGACTCACAAAACAATCTCAATTTTAGAATTTTAGACGAAGAATACTCGAAATTTTTCACCGTGTTGGGTGACGGTTTGGTTATGACTACCTCCGATCTCTCTCCGCTCATCAACAAGCCCGTCAACCTGGTGGTCCTCGAACAGACTCCTAACAGTACGGCCACCCATCTGGTGCCGCTCTTCGTCCTAGACCGGCGGGACATGCTGAGGTTCAAGGCGGACGTCCTGCAGGCGAAAGGACAGGTCATAGAGAACGCGTCGCCGGGGACGAAAGTGGAGAACGTACCCATTCTCTTAGCCACCTCGATATTCGATACGACGCCTATCATTTACAAGTTCATTTCCGGCAACGACGACGGCGCTTTCGCTCTACAAGATTGTGACAGTTTGAAAGTGCAGCCGAACGTCACAGTCGAATACGCCAACCGAGGCGTGTGGCTGGTCACCGGAAAACCGCTGGACAGGGAAATGAAAGACGAATATTTTCTCAAAATACAGGCTAGCGACGAAAGAGGACTGAAAAAGACGGTGGCAAAAGTTGTAGTCGAAGTGACCGATGACAACGATAATGCTCCTGTATTTTTGAAAAAGGTCTATCGATTTAAAGTTAACGGAACCAAGGTTTTAGATAGCAACGGTAACGCGACGATCAGTTGGAAACGCTTTCTATCTATCGGCAAAGTAGAAGCCGCAGATGGTGACGGAGACAAGATAGCGTACAGTCTGATGGCTTCCAGCAACATGGTCGTGATTGTTCCTCAGACTGGAGAACTGATGCTGATTGGAGAGCCCGCAGAACCGCAACTCGAAATAAGAGTGGAAGCCCATGACGTGGCTTCTCCCTCGCTCAAGTCCAAGATTCCCGCCAAAGTCTTCATCGAGTTTGTGCCCCCGGCCGCGATGGTAAGTGATGATCTGGAAATATCCAACGAGGTGGACCCGAATAGCCATCACCGAGAGAAGCGTCGAGTAACACGAGCCGTGCGGCCCACCAAGAGAATAGAGTTCACGGAAGCAGACGGCGAGACGGAAGGTCGGAGTGTGTTTCAGTTAGAAAAGGAAACGGATCGAGAAACGTTTAAAATTCGCGATGAAAACGTGTGGGTTACTGTAGAGTCTAGTGGTGTTGTTAAAGTGAAAAAGAAGTGGGACTTCGAAGAACTTGGACCGGAGAAGACCATCGACTTCTGGGTGACCATCACGAACGCTGGCAATGGTGGTAAGTTCATTTGTTTATTTTATGTATCTTCATTATAACAATATGAATAAAGTATGAATCGTACTGTATAATAAATTATGAAATTTTACAGTTTTTGCAAAGCACAAAAGTGTTTTAAATAAATTATGTGAGGGGTACAGAAACAAAACCGCCACTATGCAATTCACAATAATAAAGGGAAACTACTCTTCTCGAAACTATTGTCGTGTTAAATTTAACTCAATGTTACGCATAGACGAGCTAAAATTTTGCACATAGACGTATTCTCGATGACGATGTATGAATTAATTATCAGATTCACTAATTAGAAAAATTTCCATCATAATTAAATAATCAAAGTTTTTTATGGGAAATTAGTAATGAGCTCACCAAAAGAGGGTGCTAGTTTCTTACCGAAGTGATTTTGTACGATGGGTAATATTAAAGTAATATTAAATAATAGTAAGACTAAAATGTAAAAAAAAATTATTACATGAAATAAAAGATTTTAAACTACGCTTATCTTTAAATGTACTAAAAAGTAAATTAATTTTCGGCCAAAAAATATTTGCATCACTCTCCAAATAAAAGTGTGAGCGCTTTTCCTCCATCAACAACAGTATTATTTCATTTAATGTATATTAATGTTCTAAGCGTCCGAATTTTCGAATATTTTTAAGTTCGATATTTTTCGAAGAATCAATTCTCAAATCTCCGCTCTGGCTATAAATTTAAAAATAAATATGTTTGTCTCGTCAATTGCTATATATAATGAATTATGTTCAAATTTTACGTAGTTTTTTTTTATAAAATACGCATATATTAACAATCAAGAATTCCAATAAAGCCGCTGCGTGAAGTACGAGATTATGATATATATAAATAAAAATGTTCGTTTGTACAAAATCGCTAATCTCTGAAAGTTCCTCACCGATTGTTTTGAAAATTTGGCATAACATTGCATTCGATTACGAGAATGTTTTTGTATACATGATTTTTTTTCATATACCTTATATTTATTTATATAAATAAAAATGTTAATTTTCGTTTGTCCAAAATCATAAATCTCCTAAAGTTCTTTTTGACCCAACGTTGCATTCGAACTCACACAAATTATTTGAAAAAAAAACGCACCTTCAATATTGATAAATATTTAGTTATAATATTTTTCAAATTCATATTTTTTATAACATTCGGTTGTCTTTGCTTAAATAAAACGTTTGAATCGATGAGAAAGTGCAGCCAATCGTATCGCAATATCTATACATGTAAAACTGTATGTCTGTCTTACTGTCTTTCTGTCTATCTGTCTGTTCTCTATAGAAATCGACACGGTTTGTCCGGTTAGACTCAAATTTTGCATACTTATGCTTTAGGACATTTCCCCCCACAACTTTTTCTCCAACCTCCCCTGGTATATTTATACCATATTTGCATTGGTATATATATATACCAATGCAAATATGAATCATTCGACCGATCGGACTCAAAATTTGGAAACTTATTCTTAAACATAGGCGACATTTCCTCCTACCACTTTTAACCCTTCCCCTCCCCCTGATATATTTCCAATCCAAATCTGTCCCATTCGACCGATTGGACTCAAAATTTTGGAAACTTATTCTTTAGAACCCGGCGGGAAACATAGGCGACATTTCTTTTTACCCCTTCCCCTTCCCCTGATATATTTACAATGCCAATCTGTACCATTCGACTGATCGGACTCAAAATTTGGAAACTTATTCTTTAGGACCCGGCGGGAAACAAAGGCGACATTTCCTCTCACCACTTTTACCCCTTCCCCTCCTCCTGATATATTTATAATGAAAATCTGTACCGATCGGACTCAAATTATGCCTTAGGACCCGGCGGTAATGTAGGCGACATTTCCCCCCTTCCTTTTTACCCCTTTCCCTCCGCGGATATATTCTCAATGCAAACTGTACCGTTCGACCAATCGGACTCAAAATTATGAAACTTATTTTTTAGAACTCGGCGGGTAACAAAGGTGATATATCTTTCCTCCGCTTTTACCCCTTCCCCTTCCCCTGATATATTTCCAATCCAAATCTGTGCCGTTCCGCCGATCGGACTCAAAATTTGCAAACATTTTCTTTAGGACCTGGTAACGAAGGCGACTTTTCCCCCTCCCCTGTTATATTTTTTGTATAAATATACACCGTATGACCGATCTGACCCAGATTTTGCATTCTTATTCATCAAGACCCGGCGGGTAATAAAGATAACTTTTCCCCCCTCCTTTCTTACCCCACCCCCACATCTGATATGTTTTTTGTACAAATCTACAACGTTTGCCGATCTGATCCAAATTTAGCATTCTTATTTTTTAGGTCAAGGCGGAATACAAAGGTTACAATTCCTTCCTGGACCTCACGTCCATCCCACTTTGACTTTGCAAGACTTTGCAAAACAATGAAACTTTTGTATCCCCCCACAAACTTATTTTTAACTAAATCCCGAACCCGAGCAATGCCGGGTACGAACAGCTATCAATATATAAAAATGTAAATATTCGTTTGTTCAAAATCTTAAATCTCCGAAAGTTCTTCACGGATTGACTTTGACACAATGCTGCATTCGAATACGCGCAAGTTTTTATATACCTACTACGTTTTTATATACCTACTACAATTATACAGACGTCATATCTGTGACAGGTAAAAGCATGCTTTTTTTTGAAAAGCAGCAAATTTGAATACGCACAAGCATTGTAATATTAAACATAGAAGAAACGTGTGCTTTCTCTTTCATTTCTTTTCCATTTTAACAAGATTGAGTCACAGCAACGCGTGGCCGGGTACAGCTATTCAAAATATAAATATTCATGTCTGCGTACTTAAGTACAATCGCGATTTAAACCTATGTTGTCAAACCTATATCAAAGCTAAATATATTTGGGCCTACAGCACTCCCTCGCTTTAGTATTTTAAATTGCATATTGAGAAGTTGTGTGGGAAACTGTAATATCCAATCTGTTTTCCCGAGTGGTGCTAATAAAATGAAATACTAGTACGATTAAACGCATCAAACATTACCTAAAATGCGACAAAATACGTAGCGAAATTCTCGCACGTGCGATTAGAACAAAAAATTGAATAAATTGGGCCCTAACCAAAGTTTCCAAACCCTAACCCAATTTTCCCAAATGGAAAAAAGCCATTGATCTGCAAAGCAAAATGGCAGGGCCCCCTGTACGGTATGAAAATATAATGCCATTTTATCCAGTAACGATTAAATTAGTCTCTCTTCTATTAAATTGTCACTTTCATGGAAAAAAATACTCGTATCAGTTATGGTTAAGGAAGAACAATCGATAACATTTTCCCATCAACTTTACCAGATTTTCAAATAGCCCGAAATAGTGACAGTTATGACAATCAACTAGATTGACCAGAGTTTTAGTACTAAAGGCAATTAATGGGGTGATACAAGAAACGGCCCTTAACGAAAAATTAAACGTTACCCTGAATATGTATTAAATACGAGATATAAGAATATAAATATAGTCGTTGTATATGTGAGATCAAAATTTATTTATTCTTTGCTCTTTCAGGGGTTTAATATTCACTCACAAGTGAAAAAATCTTTACGGCGATTATCTTATCCCCATCCTGGCATATTTAAAAAATGTCTCTCGATATTGGTGTTTGGAAAAGTATTTATACCAAAAGTACCTATCGATGCTCAATTGGGCCCTTATCAATCACGGGCTCCAATGGGTGATATCCCGTGTGCAAGAAATACATTCACAAATTGCCAATATGTTTGCGGGCATTTTGTAAGAAGTTCCACAGTTGGTAACATTAGTATCACATACGAACAAATCTTGAACCCTGCCAACATTGGTGCACAATAGGCACACAATTACAGCTCTATCAAACGATTTTGCACATTTTCCGCGACGTGTTTAAGATTTACGACAAAACTATTCGAAACTAAAAGCGATTAAAAAAAATCGTAACTCGTCGACGGCTTTTCCTACAAAAGGTTTTCGAGGATTTCCGTGGCGTGCACGTGGGCCCTCCCAGCGGGGCGGAGGGGGACTCCCGCGCCGCCGTATCAAAGGCTCTACGGCGCTTGGCATCGCGCCCTGCGAATATATTATTGACATTGCGGATTCCGCTGAGGGAACCCTTAACTCGAGCACACGCGGTCAAAGCATTGCCAAACAACTGAGTGAGAAGCATGCCAGAGGCACGGAGAGAATGCCCCCAACACGAAAACAAACGTGAAATTAAATGTAGCCCGGAAACAGCTTCCCTCGCTTTCGGTCTCACCCTCTGCCGCTCTCGGAGAGCCGTCTGAGATAGTTTAGTACCCGTATTTATTTTTTCTCCGCGCTCAGCGATCGTTGCGAGCTCCCGTTATATTACATCGCCGTACAAATTCCAATATCAACCGCCCGAGAGATGGACAATTATAAGATAAAAAAATTTACACCAGAAAAGAAGTTAACCGTGACTTTTATATTGTTTTCATTCGTAGCTTTGTAACGCAGTTTAGATCTCAAAAAAATAGGTCTTTGTACGTTTTTTCACAATATTAAAATCGTTTTTTCAGTCAGTCCATAAAAAATTTTGTACGCAGCTTTTTGTACCCCGATTTCACAAAAGATACAAATCGTACAAAATGGCCCCGAAACGTGTTGATATTTCAAGAAATTATTGGTTAGTACAAAATGTATTCTTAGTAATGATATGAAAACTTACGACATTGATAAAAGTTATCTACAATGTTTAGGTGATATTTGCGATAATATTTTTATGGAGGGACGATCTTTTACATCAAAAATATCGTTTTTAAAAATGCCAAATGTAATTATTTTCCGGGATCTCGTTTCTAATAACATAGTGCGATTAAAATGAAATATAATAGGTATTCGATTTTTCATACCTGAACGGCAAAGATATGAACACAAAGTTATTCAAGTGAACCTGTTAAGGTGTTAATCACACACACACTAATGCGAGTCCTTTCACGCATGAGGAATAATCGCACGTGTATTTGGTTACGATGATTCCCACCCCCTCGCACACCCCCTTGCCCCACGCCGCCCGCCCAGCGCATGGGCTGAGTCGCTACCATCAATTTTCACATACAATACACATCCTAATTTTTCCAATACACACAATACGTAGTTTGGATTTAATAACAAAAGTAAAATAATTTGATAACAAAGATTTCACACAATATAAATTAAAGAAATGAAATCAAAAATCTATGTACGTACTATAGAATAAATAATAAACAAATTAGTTGTGAATAGAATAAATCAAAGACCGCTGAGGTGGTTTTCTCATAGGGAACGTAATGAGCGAGGGGAGGAGAGCAAAGAAAATGTATGAGACAAACGTTGAAAGAACTGTGACAGGACAGAATAGTTTGGCATTCCTCTCTGCCTACCTCTGTATATCCCTGGAAACGTTGTTAGTAAATAATAATATTCACTACCTTATATTTTATCTGCAAATATAATATAACGTCCCACACATACAGGGAAAAAATTAAAAATAATTTAACTGTTTCTATATTTCTGTTTATTAACTATCCCAAAAAAAACACCTTCCTACGGGATGCCTCACCGACGATACAATGCGATAGTACGAAGACGAAGTACGAAGATGTTTGAAAAACAGAGGAGGCAGCAAAAAAAATCTCAGAAAATAATCTTATTAACTACCGATAAAAAACCGTTCCATAGTGTCTTGTACCCTCGCTTTTGGCCTCCCACCCTCTTTATTCCCCGCAACCCCCGCGACCCTCCGCCGGGTCCGGGCGTGGCGAAAAATCAATAGCTACGGCTGCCTGGAGTGGGCGGGGGGGTGGGTGGTGCGGGCGGGGGGGTGGGTGGAGTGGCCGGGGGTGGGTGGGGCGGGTGGGGGGGAGAAAACTCCGCCGGATCCGGGGAAGGGGTCAAATAAGAAATCTCACCCCGCCGCGCGGAAAACCCCAAAGTTTTCGCAACTCACTCACCGGCGCGGAAGGAGTTATGTATTCGCGCAGGAGGAAATTTCCGACGGTCGGTGGAAGCTCCCCGCAAACGGGAACTTCGGAGGATTCAATCAAGGAGAGGATTAGGCGCGGGTTCCATTATTTTGGGTCCGAGTCGCTGATTAGATCTCGACACGCGGGACCCCCTGAAAGAGACTTTGCAAAAACTGAGAAACATTTCTAGCTATCATGCACGAGGATAAAAACATTCGTGCTTTCTGATTGAAGCATCGAAGTATCGCCCAGATATGTCCGTAACGCTAAACTGAACTTTATCCCAACTGAAAAAAAGCCAATTTATCTACATAAAAATGTTTGCTCCCTTAGCGCATCATTGTCGATAATAATTTACATAGTTCCGATTTTTAATTATAACGGATGACGCATTATTTTTAGTTTTGTAAATAAAAAGAGGAGCGCATTGTAATAATTTATTTGTATCTACCTGTCTCTGTGAATCCAATACAGAGCCACAACTGCATCTCACGATTTTGGGATTGGATTTTGATAATCGTGAACAATCCCAGGATTATAAAATGGATATTTTTTAAACAATTATAAAAAAGCTAGAAGGAACATTAGAGTTTAGGTAAGATAATTATATAAGTGAGTATATAAGTAAGAAACATTCTAAAAAAATAACAAAAATGGTAATGAAAGGTTGACAGAAATTGAATTTTAGAGTAGCTTGTTGGTCCTGTGGTCAGGACACTCGCCTCGTGATCCAAAGGTTGCGGGTTCGAACCTCGCTCCAGACTAGCAAGTTAGTCCTATTTTCATAGTACAAGCGTTTAGCTTAGTTTGAAAATAGTAAGAATATTGATGTGACACGTATTCCGTGTTCGCATCTCTATTTAAAAAAAAAAAAAAGATATTTTTCATGGAAATTTAAAAGTTTTGGGATCGTAAAACTTCATAAATATTGAAGTATATATAAAACGATCCCTGACTATTTCGTAGTCCTGATATAGTATCGAATAAAATAGAAGTCGCGGGTGAAAATTTTATAATTTTAACATTTCGCCGTCTGTTGATAAGTCGTGGCGGAGTTTTTTTGTCTTTAGGAATACGAACGTATATTTTAAAATTATTTCTCCTATAGCAGAATTATATAAAACTACAGTTTAATAACATTTCAGAAACGTCACGAAAATAAAAAACCGAAACATCTAGTTAAATTTAATAATACTTATTTAGAAATATAATTCAAATAAAATACATCAATGTATTTACTGATAAATTTCGTGAAAACGCGCTGTGTAATGTTCTCCTTCACATTTTTTATGTATTTTATAATCTACTACATAGACATTACCCTTAATAAAGTTATATTAAATTGAGCTCGAACAGTACAAAACGAACATTAGTGTATTGTAGTAATTGTCCTTTAATAAGTTGTAACACAAATTAATGTTATTGGAGAGATATTTTTTCCTTTTTTATTTGTTTTATTTTTTTCTTGTTGCTAGGACACGTCTGTTTATCATGCTCAATACAAAGACTACTGAACTTTGCGTGTTAGTAAATATAACGTTAGTTATTTCAAAGTAGCGACTTGGATCGAGACATAAAACATAATTGACTTATCAGCCAAAAGAACCTTGCCAAACGAATTTTTCCACCTAATGCTTCGAATGATAAATCGCCGAACGGGGAATAATAATACCTCCAGCTCAGTGATTCAAAAATAATTTATCAAATGATCCTCACTTCTACACAGTGCTTCTTTATGTCAATATTTTATATATTACTTGAAATATTACATTTTAGATGTCTTTTGATGTTGAGTATTGTAACACATTTCATATTTTTAAAGTGAGTAAACAATGACAATTGATGTTATAACCAGTTTTAATGGTCCTCTTTCGCGGAGGGGATTTTTAAGAGATATTAAAGTGGAGACAGCTCTCGGCTCGGTCCATACACATCACGACTCGGAGATTAGTCGTCTCACTATTCACTTCGAGCTTATCAAACATCAAACCGTTGTTAGCAGCGTGCAGTCAGTACTGTAAAGTAAAACATATCTTGTAGTATTTTTATCACAATTATTATCATATTATGCAAATTATAATAATCGTAATATTTTGTACTCCCTGTACGAAGGAAGTAGTGCTTGCGTGAGAATTAATGGGACATTCACATCATGGTTTGATATTACAAAAGGTGTCAAACAGGGATGCGTAATGTCACCATGGCTTTTCAACCTGTATATGGATAATTGTATGAAAGAACTGAAGGATCTAGAAGTTGGAGCGAAAATGGACGGACTCACCATATCCTGTCTGCTATACGCAGACGATGCAGTATTAGTGGCTAACAGTGAAGCTGATCTGCAGTGCTTGGTATCCAGGATGTCCGATGTATGCATGCAGAGTGAACTTTTGATGAATGTCAGCAAATCGAAAGTGATGGTATTCGAGAGAGACGAAAGAGTGACTAAGTGTGATGTAATTATAAACAACGAATGCTTAGAACAAGTGAACGAGTTTGTGTATTTGGGAAGTATGTTTAGTAGAGACGGCAAGGCTGAGAATGATATCGAAAGGAGAGTAACTGCGGGAAAACAAAAGTAATGGTTGGCACTAAATGCAATTATGGCCAAGAAGAATCTGTCAAAAGAAGCAAGAATAGCGGTACATAATGGCGTTCTAGTGCCAACCCTTATGTATGGAAGTGAAGCCTGGAATTGGCAAAAGAGGAATGAAAGTAGACTGAATGCGGTTGAAATGCGGTCACTAAGACGCTTGTGTGGAAAATCTTTGGTCGATAGAGTGAGGAATGAACAAAATAGAAGTGAATGCAATGGTGGCTGTAGTGTGGTAGATAGAATAAAGAAAGGAGTGCTGAGATGGTTTGGTCATGTGGAACGTATGAACGAGGAAAGGATGGTTAAGAAAATATATGAGGCGAATGTTGAAGGCAACAGGAATAGAGGGCGTCCGCGAAAGACCTGGCACGATCAGGTACTACAAGTATTTGAGGATGGCCCTGTTAAAAGCCGCAACAATCGTAGAACGTGTATGAGAAGATGTATGAATGTGGCCGAAGCAAAAGTGGTGTGCCAGGATAGAAGAGTGTGGCGTTCAATCCTCTCTGCCTACCCCTGCAGGGAAACGGCGTGATGGTTAGTTAGTTAGTTAGTTAGTTAGTTAGTTAGTTAGTTAGTTAGTTAGTAATATTTTGTCAAATAAATTTTAAATTAGATTTTTTTTCCAAAATATATGTTAACGTTAAATTCATTCTTCGATGTGCAGTTAAAACTGATTGAATGTTGGTAATTTAATGCATTCTGTTTATCTAACTTTTCAAAATAAATAGATGCAGGCATTAGCTTTTTTATGTTCGTACCAAAATGTCGAATAGCTGTCTATTCTAGGGAATATTGTTTTCGGAACATGTAGATATCGTATCTAATAAAGTGGCGTAAACAAAGAATTTTGACATTATTTAATTATTTTGTTTATTTTTACCAATTTCGAGCAGATTTTACAATTTATCAAATTGTTAATACGATTTATTGATGTACTTGACGTTAACATTGTAGGGATTATTCAAAATGATCCTTCAAATACGTGGAAAATATAAATATAATTAAATTTGTAATTTTACGAGTTTCGAGAATATCATAATGATAGATTTTGATATTCTCGAAACTCTAGTAGTAAAATTATAGAATATAATTGAACTCTTGTAGAGACGGCATAGTTTATAGTTGTCATCCATTTTAATAGTCATCTCATCACGTGTACATTTTATATTTAAATTAAGCTCACTTAAATAAATGAGACGCCTCACCGTGTCTCATCCCGTGAACGCGGGCCTTGAGGATTTTGCCGTACAATAATATCGCCACCCTCATAAAACGGTACGCGGAGTCACGCTCCGAAGATGCGAGCTTCACCACGTTCGACGGTGACAGAGCGATTGACGGCTGATCAGAGAATGTTCGCGCTGAATGGACCTTATTTGTTTTCTCGGTCTCTGGGCCACGCGAATGGCACAGTGTTGTGCCGTGTGTGTTTGGTGGGCACTCACTCCATTGTAAACAGTTAAAAACATATCATTAATTGACATGGCAGTTACTGTTGTGTTGCAAGATGCTTCTTTTAGTTTTCACTCTTTTAAACATTGTAATACACGCAAGTTGGGTTATTTTATCGCTACTATAATGTATTGTATTTCGAAAGGAGCATCTTATTCTTCTTCTTCATCTTCTTTTGGTGTCCTGTTCACTCGACGGACGTTGGCTATCTGATTGGCTATGAGAACTTTACCATCTTTGTAAAAACTTTATTGCTACAATTATAAATATGTTTATCTAATTCAAATACCTCATTGCACTTAACGAATTAAAAATTATAATATTAACCGTATTCTGTTATTATAATATATAGTATTACCGTATTATATAATATAACCGTCAAGATACAGAAATAGCAATACTCCTATCTCTGTATCTAGACGGTTATGTAAAACATTTTAATGCCGCTAATATTCACGTTTTAAATTTGACAGGTTTGAAATTAATGAATGTCAAAATTGTCGTAAGAATGTTTTACAGTCACTGTACAGTAAGATAAAGATGTAGTTACATATATTGCTTAGTTCAGAATACGGCCATATATCTCAAGTTACCAACGATATATTTTTCTTCCTAGAATATTAGGAAGTCCCGTTCGTGTTTCAACCTAAACAAATCTTGATTTCTTAGAAGAAATGTATCAATTGTTATTTAATCCGAAACATTGAGAGATGCTAAACGAAATTTTTTTTGAGAAACTTTTGTATTTTAGGAAAAATGGAAAGAAGGCTGTATTGTACATTTGTGTTCACGATTTTTTACGTGATAAAAAACCTGTATTTTAACTTATTCACATTACTTTCCATCGCACTGTATCTCAGTTGGCATAGATAGGCCTCTGCCACGTTTAGGAAACCTTTCTGCTATGATATCATATCCAACCAGTCCGCACTCGTATATAACACATCTCTAGTGGGGTAATCTGATAGTTTCGCCTAACGATATAAATCATGTCACCAAAGCTAAAACTACATCTGCTTTTAGTTTAGGATCAGTCTATTCTTCGCCTATCGTTTACGCCTACGTATTATAGACTGCTCCAATCAAGTTTGATTCTTTTTTGAGACTTTGTTACCGTTGTTGGTGCCACAATTGTGCATTTTTAGTGCTATTTTATCGATATAAATAATGTCACCAAAGCTAAAATTACATCTACGTTTAGTTGGGATCGGTCTGTTCTTCGCCTATCGTTTACGCCTACGTATTATAACCGGCTCCAATCAAGTTTGATCGTTGAGTTTGAGAGTTTGTTACCGTTGTTGATACCACAATTGTGCATTTTTAGTGCTATTTTATCGATATAAATAATGTCACCAAAGCTAAAATTACATCTACGTTTAGTTGGGATCGGTCTGTTCTTCGCCTATCGTTTACGCCTACGTATTATAACCGGCTCCAATCAAGTTTGATCGTTGAGTTTGAGAGTTTGTTACCGTTGTTGATGCCACAATTGTGCATTTTTTGTGCTATTTTATTGATATAAATAATGTCACCAAAGCTAAAATTACATGTAGGTTTAGTTGGGATCAGTCTGTTCTTCGCCTATCGTTTAGGCCTACGTATAATAGTCGGCTCCAATCAAGTTTGATTCGTTGAGTTTGAGAGTTTGTTACCATTGTTGATGCCACAATTGTGCATTTTTAGTGCTATTTTATCGATATAAATAATGTCACCAAAGCTAAAATTACATCTACGTTTAGTTGGGATCGATCTGTTTTTCGCCTATCGTTTACGCCTATATATTATAGACTACTCCAATCAAGTTTGATTATTTTTTGAGACTTTGTTACCGTTGTTGATGCGACAATTGTGCATTTTTAGTGCTATTTTTTGTTTGTATATCGACTGGCCATGATATCAACACTAAATAAATTTATTTGATTTTGGTCTGGTTTCACAGTTTCACAGAACAATTTCACTAGGACCTCTGTGTCGTTTTCATATTATCAAATTCACATACCAGGAATGTAAGAAAAAACGCTTTACAAACACATATATTGTAGCTCTCTTCAATAGGATAGTATTCTCTGGTTATAAAAAATACAAATTTAGTTATATAAATTAACTAAAAATCTCCAGCGTGCTAGGCACAGACAGAGCTTAGGTATTCATCATTGCACTACCGCACACACATGCACACACGCGGACACACACACACACCTCGATTAATTCTTAAAAAAATCATTATTATATGCTTGTATAACAATTTGAGATCATAATATAAAAGGGAAATAATAATATTATAACATGTCGTGTGTGGCGAGAATTTAAATGATAACTAATCATAAAGCGTAAATCAAATTTCGTCGATACTTTTCAATTCGGTTTCTCTGCTGGTTCTTAAAAATAATTAATTTTTTTTACTGTTTGCTTGTCTAGCCGCAAAGTAATTATTTCAAATATTATAAATTATTACCGGTCGATGCAAACTATTATATTCCCGCAATAAAACGTTAGATTTATTGGTGGTGTGTGTCCAAGGGCTTACTGTTTTCTGGGGAAACCGCAAAAATTGCCTCGACCACAGGTATGGGAATTTGTGGTATGTGATGGCTCAATGCACACTGCTTCTTAAGAAGCTTTACAAAACTGGAGACAGTCGGGGGTTATGAAAATAAATCGATTTTAATGTTTTTATGAAGCCTCCCCAGCAAGGCATCCATCCGCGTTGTGGCAATCTTCCAGGTCCTCTTCAGCTTAAAGATGTGGTCGAAAAATTGGAAAAATATTTTTTTCATTATACCTATCACAGACAAAGAGCATGGTTGGATTTGTAGCAGGATTTAGACATACGTGCGATATTCTGTCCATGGGATACATAATACTAGCTGTGCCCGCGCGGCTTCGCACGCGTAGATTTTTGGAGCGTACACTGTTTGGATCGTCATATCGAAATTTATCGAATGTACAGGAACCTTTTAGACACACCGACACATTCCGCTACTCAGTTTAGAAACTTATAGAACTTTCGGGAATTTTCTAGAACCTTCTCCTTCCAGAACTTTCTAGAGAAGGTTTTTCCGGAACCTTCTAGACTCACCGACACAGTCGGCGCACCTATTTTGAAACAATGTGAAGCATTTGCGGCCTTCCCATAACAAAACAATGTGCTAGAAAGCACATTTTCGTCACCCACTCCCACCCACGTACAGCCACCCCCACCAAACTCGCATATTTTCGATGTGACACCAAGGGCTGTCCACCACCATAACCACCGGTGGGTGATTGTGGCTGGTTGTGGAGAAAACTTGGCGGATAGGGAAACACGGGTTTATTTTTATATACAGGGTTATTTGTAAAACATTAATAACCTCGCAGGACTATACTACTGCCTTGATTATGAGTCAAAAATGTTCAAGCTATCATGACCTAATATGAATAGTTATGGAGATATGCGACATCAAAGTTTGCATTTTTTTTTCAATATTTCTGACTTATTTTTTGTAAAACGTTGGACTATCATTACAGTAACTAATATCAATTACGAAAAATTTATTCGTTTCAATACAAGTTAAATAAAATGATTAAAAAATTCCAATTGGAATGTTTTCCAATTGGAATTCGAAGGTTTTTATTTTTTTATTTGGCTTTTATTAAAGGGAATAAATTTTTCATATTCGATATAAGTTACTGTAATGATAGTCCAACGTTTTACAAAAAATAAGTCAGAAATATTGAAAAAAAAATGCAAACTTTGATGTCTCCTTAACTATTGATATTAGGTCATAATAGCTTGAACATTTTCGACTCATAATCAAGGTAGGAGTATAGTCCTGCGAGGTTATTAATGTTTTACAAATAACCCTATATATATATATTGATTCTTTCCCAACAAAACATTTCGATAAAGGCATTTGCCTTACGTTCGCCGTCAACACGTAGTTCAAAGTCTAAGAATTTTGTTTCTTATTTATTTAACAAGCAACTTAGTCACTTATTTATGATTATTCTAAAAAATGCTTTCAAATCTACGTGTTTAAAATTTGTTTTAAAAGATAATTTATTTACGTTTGTGATTGTTGAGACAATCAGAATTTTCGTGATTGCAGATCAGTGTCGGTCCTCTGAAATGAGGACACGGGCTCGAAGGATGTGCTGTTAAAAGTTATTAAAAATCTCCCCTGTCACTTTGCCAGGCAATACGATCTGTAGAGTGAGCACTGAGCTTGGCCGTCCGTCTGCCGGCGATTAATTTGCTGTTGCCACACAGTGTCATTTATTTATTTATTTATTTATTTATTTATTTATTTATTTATTTATTTCTTTATTTATTTATTTATTTATTTATTTATTTATTTATTTTGTTTTGGGGAAAATTAACAGCAAAACAATCTTAAAAATATGAAATAATGGTTTTTACAATTATGCCAATTACAAATTTTCCACTGAATTAAAAAATTTACTTTAACTTACTTTAATAGCGAGTGGAGAGGGTGGAGGGGAATGTGGGACGGGAAGATATAATGTACAAATTAGTTTGGGTGCGGTAGTGTAGATATTGTTTGTTTTATGTTTCTTATTGTTGCGTTGAAAATGTCAATGTGGTGATAGTTTGTGTTAAATGAACTTGTGCATCTGTACATAAAGGAGTTTTGTTTTGAGTTGGTCTTACAAAAGGGGAGATGAAAAGTAGGTGAATGTCTGTTATTGCGAGTTGGGATGTGGTAAGATATTCTCATCTCTAAGTTCTCTTTCTCATCTTATCATCAGTCATCTCCAGATCCATTTTCCTTCCCCAAAAGGTTCCTTTTTTTGCTATTTTTATAGAACACAAACGTGACTAATGTTTATTTACTACAATATTTTAAATGTAAAATCATGTATGTGTATTTAATAAAATATGGAACTGATTAAAAATTATAATAAATAAATATATTTTATATTTTACTATTCGAGTTCCGAGAGCGACATATCCTCTCGTCAACAGGTGAAGTATTTAATTAACTACATTAAAATATATGAAAACAATGCTTAGGTGGAAATACAAATAATTAGGCACCTACTGACTGAGTGTAAAGCGGAAGGGAAAGGAAAGTGCAGCAAGAAAACTCTTAATTTAGTAATGTAGCTGCACCAGAAGATGATCCACCTATGGGAGGAAATTGACAGGTTGGGCGTTATTAGTTAAATTTAAAAATAAGTGTATTTGTCATAATATTGTAATAATATATAAATATAAACTTACACTTTTGCAATGTGAGGAGGAGAAACAAATAAGATAATTCGTAATTAATATATATCTAACCTCCACATATGTGTTGGTTGAAATCGTGTTAAGTACACTGTGATTGATTCTAATGATGTATGTTAAAAGACACTGTTTTTTGAAAACACGTTTGACATTTAGCCTTCAAACACAATAATGTGAAATCATTCAGATAATTACTACCTACATGAACACTAAAAACTAGCGTCGTAATGTTTTGTCAACAAACACAGGGGAGTATTTCGACCACAAAGTTTGTTTAGTGCCTTAAACCTAGATGGCGTGACCAAACGTAATTCGTAAGAATAAAATATGTATTATAAATCCGCAAGTCCGGTCGCCCACTCGAAAATACGAGCCCTCGAAGCCTGCCCCTTTCTGACGAGCGGGTCGGGGTGCTTTGTTGTTAAAGGGAATAATTTTTACAATCGTAAAATCAATTCTTTTAAATGTCCCTTAATTCCGTCCCTTAAGCCGTGAGAGAGGGCGAGGGTCGCCACCACCCGATACAGGCCGCGTGCGGCTTTCACTTAACCGCAATAATTGAACCTGAAGGGTGTTGTTACACATACTTTTTTCTATTGTAAAGACTTGTATGAAGGATATCCTTACAGAATAAATACGTTAGCACATTATTATTAACTTCTTCAAAAAGAGACTAATTTTGTGGTGACATTATTAATATAATTAATAAAAATGTACTTTGTTTTCACCACATATATTGAAAATATCAACATATTTCTAGGCCAATGGTCCCTTCGTCAAGATACAATGCGTACTAACAAATTAAAAATCAAAAATCGAAGTACAGATACCAAAAATATTAAAAAAAACAATATATGGGAAAATAATAAAAATTAAGCACTGACATGAAATATAATTGATAACCATTTTGTAAAAACAAAAAAAAAACATTGAAACATGTTGATATTTTCAATATATAAGATATAGGGTGAAAACAGAGTACATTTTTATTAATTACATTACACAGTTCCATTTCCGCGATCATTCAGTTATTATGAATAAAATTAACATTTTCGTGGTCGATTCTCGCTCTGATCTACAGTCTACGAAAATCTTACACCCACTGAAGTTATTAAAGTCTTACCCACAAATTTTCGTGGCGGTCAAATTTTTTAACACACGCCCTAAACCTTCAACTGATTTTTAATATATTTTCACAACAAAAGCAAATGTGTGCATATGAAAAGTGTCGCATACTGCGGACTTTTCAATGCTTATTTGAAAATGTAACTAGATCAGGTAACCACTGTCGGACATCGAATCACTAACATTTGTTTCCAAAGATGGTTTTCCTGGTTTATACATTCCGACTTTCATATAGTTAAAATCTAAATTGCTCGTTCTCTAAATCTAGAACAAATTAGATAAAAGTCCATATCGGGATACAAACCTCGAACCTTTTGTTATGTAATAATAAGCGTGTTACCAACTCCACTATTAATCACTTGTGTTTTTAATGTACTAATAATGTTTTAATTGTATGATAAACTGTAACGAATGAATGGGGATTAATTTTGCGTGAGTCTAGTTGAGCCTATTATTATTTTCGTGTAGGTAACAAAACATAACATCATTTTATTTTATCTAGGGCTTATCAGAGAAGCGAACCAATGTTCGGTCTTTTTTGACGGGCTACAGCTAGTTCCATCATAACAATGAAATAACATTAAGCCGTGTTATTGAAATTATTTGATCTAAATCTTTAATTTTGATCAACTGAATGATAAATTTGTTAAATAGCATTAGCCTACCTTACTAACTACTTCTATATTATGGGGTAACCATTTCCCGTGTCTTGGAAATATCTTGGGCTCGGTATTACGGTGGTTTTCAGGTGGCTGCTGCCTCCTACAAGCCCATTAGCCTTCTCATCCACTTTTGTTTCATATACATATATAATGTGTCTCAGGATGCCGCAGATGGTAGATACAGATAAAATGGGGAAGTAACGTGTATCGATCCTGTTACTTCTGTCATGCTAAGCGAGCTCTCTACTATCTTGCTCTTGTCATAATAGACCATATATAATCGACCTAACTGTCGTATAAAAACTGTCATAAATGTATATGCTGATTTTTTGGTCTTAGAATTTATTGAACTGATGTATTATAAATCGTTAATGTCAAATTTAACAAAAAAAATAGTTTCTCTGCATAAAGATTTTTATATATTGAAAGAGGAAGGATTATCAATATACAACAGCAATAAATAATTGTATGAAAACAGATTAGGCATTAAATGGTCAACAAATAACCCAACTAATAATGTGGATGAGGCGTGAGTTGTATGTCAGGACAGAAGAGTGTAGCGCTTTATTCTCTCTGCCTACCCCCACAGAGAAACGGCGTGATGGTAAGTAAGTAACACAAGTTTTTCAAATGAAGAGGACAAGAGAACACATCAAAAAAAGATTACAACAAATAAGTCAATAATGTGTTCGCCTCTACTATTCACAGCTTCTTGTCAACGTTCTACTATTATTTCGATGCCCCTGCGATAAAAAACTATCCGGTCTTGACTCGAAGAATTCGTCATTCGAACAAAAGGAGGTGTCGAAAGTGCTCAATCTTATCTACTTGACATTCCAAATTTAAATTAAATAATAAAGCCTAACATACAAACACAATATCTTGTAGAGTAGAAAATTATCTTTTGAATAAAGTGTAATCATTATCATCATAATTTATTTTACTTTTGGAGCACATTTTAAAAGGATAAAACGGATACTACTTATTTTAACACCTAATATAGCATTACACATTTGTACGACTAAATGTTTAGTTGGCACCGTCGACTGTTCTCACACATCAGTGAGGCCTTTATTGACATATATGTTAGAGCAAGATTATTCAAAAACGCTTTGCAAACAAAACAAAACCACTCCTTTTAATATATAACCTATTCAAACAGTTGTACCGAATAAAAATACCGGGTCCAGACCCCTCTAGAGGGCTTGTTTATAGTCCAGCTTCCGGTACATGTGCTCCCGAGAGTATGCAAGTTTAGTCCTTCAAAAGGTAGACGCAGTGAGCTTTATTGTGATATCACGTCGTCACGTCGAGCATGTGCAGTGACAAGAAGGCAAACAGGGGGACCAGCTACTCGTATTTAATGATTGAACGGCTATTATAAAAATCGAGTGACGTTTTAAGATCACAAGGAAATATTATTTTGAGGAGGTTGTTTAGTCCAACGGAAATACACTCTCCTTAAATTAAATCCAATACCGAGACAAAATTGCAATTCCGCGTTCAATTTTAAATGATTTTGATGATGATTGATATTTTATAGTCTTAATACAGCTCCAGGAATTAGAACATGCTTATTAATTATAAATTTTATAAAATTAAACTCAAAAATTGTCTTGGTTTAAACTATGTATTTTTGGAAATGCCAAGCAGTTTCGCAACCACCGTTCCTTCTTGAGGGTAAACTACAATAAACATTATAAAATATGAGCAATTATATTTTAAGCAACCTGTTTTTGAGTGTACCTGCCGTAAGAATGATGAAAATAATGTCATACAGCAGGTAGGCATAACAAGTTGCTAAAAAATATAATTGCCCAATTCTAGTTTGTAGTTTACCCTGAAGAAGGAAGGGTACTTTCGAAACCGGTTGATGTTTTGGGTGTAGTGACATTTTTATTTATGGGTGACGAAGATGATTACTAAAAACATATTATGTAGGGTATTGATTCCTAATTTTTTTAAATCTTTTCTTCTATAAATTACCTTTATTGTATTAAATAACAGTGTAGTTCCTCATATATTTATTATTAATTATTTATTGTGAATCAATTCAATGTATAGGGTGATCTTGACTATTATTATAATAAAATACTGGATTTCACAATTTATTATTAGTAAAATATTGAGAACTGAATAAGTAAATGTTGCTATTATATTTTACTTGTTTTAAAAATTAACAGATATTATGAAATTCTACATTTTTATAAAATGAATAATGAATAAAAATAATTCCACAAAACTCTCCTCAATCGTGAATACTTTAAAACCCCTTCATTGTTACATTCATTGCTAGTTAAAAAATAACCGTGAAACATTAGCTCTCTGATGAAAAAACTAATTACAACGAATATTCGAGTTTTTTTCCGTAAACTGATATTTAATTCACGGGCCCCACCAACGTGCCTTTAGCTTTTGTGAAAATACCGTTTCAAATGTCCGATCCCGAAGCCGGCCCTGCGTCATTAATGAGTGTGTCCAACAATTGGGATAATTGCCGGCCCGAAACACGGGTTAAATTTTTCATATTTGTGTTAATAACATATCTGTCATGGCGGTTATATTTCTCCATCTCCGGGCGAGTATGCTGCTCCCTTTAATTGACGGTCTGCTCTGCCTGGCGTGGTTTGTGAAATGTAATTGGACTAAACCGAAATTAAGCTATCGCTGGACAAACGCTTCTATATTTGTTTTCACAAAAGGATTCATTTGACTTAATCTTCTTTGCAGCTTTTTTCAGAAACACATGATAGACAACAGAACACACAATACAAATATGTATGTTTATACAGGGTGTAACAGAGCTAGTCTACAATACTACACAGGTAGATTCCTGCCTAGAATACGAGTAGAAATGCAATGTTTAATGTTGCAATTTGAACAACAATTTTTAAATATCAACAGTTATGCAGATAAGCTTCTTCAAACTGCGTTTTTTTTGTCAGTACAATCAATACAATACAATCAATGCAAGTCAAAAAAATAATTAAAACCCTCCGAAACAAATCATGTTAAAATTTCTGCAGAAACTTAGTAATTTTATTTGATTTGTATTTAACCCAAAGAATTTTTAATATTCGATATAAGTTACTGTTATGTGTAAAACGTTTTACAGAAAATAAGTCAGAAGTTTACTTCCATCCACAGCAAAAATTAATACGTAAATAAAATTATGTTTATCTTAACTTTAATAAACGTCAGTTTTGGTATCAGTTTTACTAGAAAAAATAATAACATTGATTTTCAATACGCAACGGACAACTACTGTTATTCAGCTCCGCTACACTCTATAATGTTTTCATTTTCACGCTAAAAGGGGCCGTGAGGTTAAATTACTGTAGAAAAACAAATGTTTTAAAATGTAATTGGGTAGCTCAGAGTGTGTTTTTGGCTTATGGCAATGCAC
This sequence comes from Agrypnia vestita, assembly GCA_016648135.1. Lineage (NCBI taxonomy): Eukaryota > Metazoa > Arthropoda > Insecta > Trichoptera > Phryganeidae > Agrypnia > Agrypnia vestita. The sequence continues at coordinate 59,243 of JADDOH010010577.1, forward strand.
AGGCTACGTATTACGCGTAGTAATAGTAACCTACATATTTGAATCCTTGCCTGAAGCCAAGTCTTCCGAGGGTCGCATGCTCACCCAGCCACCTACGCTTCCCACACGTGGTTTACAACTTCTGCGAAGTTCCACGCGCAAACCAATCATTACGCTGCCTTGAATGGAATTTGGTGTTGTGCCGGTTAAACGATTTTTAATTGTGGACTGCGATGCCCGTCGCTTTGGTATTTCTCCGTTTCCTTAATAATTATTTATAAAACGTTTGATTGCGAGCGGTCGATTCAACACGTTTCAAAGAAGTCCATAACTTTCGTGTCTGTATAACAAGGTTTTTTTTAAATACCTCAATTTTACTAATCTATATGAGGATCGCTTAAATATTTTAATTGTGAATAATAGTGTCTAAATTCTTAGAGAAAAACGTTTTTAACATATTTTTATATAAAAGTATTTTGTTTCTTGAAATTCAAACTTATTCAGAATAGTTATATTTTTCTACTAATGAATATGGTATTTTTACTGATTTTTACTCCCTTTATATTAACTCGTGGCGTCTGCTTGCTTGCTTGCCGGCTTGCCGTCAACAAAAACTTTGAATCGATTTTTGACCCTTTTCCCGTGATCCAATCGAGCTGAAACTTGGCAAGTAGACTCGTGGCGACGATCAAGAAGATTTATCAAATTTTCGTTAAAAAAATTAATAATTATAGTATAATTTCGGATTTTTAGAAATTTTATTGGTTTTTTCAAATTGGAATCATTACAAAAGTTTGATTATTAGCAACGGCGGCCCGATAACGTCGCGGAATATTTTCTAAATTTGTCTTACTCCGTCGGTATGCATAATAGGTACTTCACTACGAATGTCGAAAATCTAAATTGACTGACAAATGTTTTTAGAATTTAATCTTCAAAGCATGAAGTGTCTTATCAAAGCTCAAAACATCTGACATTTTAGAAATATATTAAATTACTGTAAGTTTAGTGTTATGTTATATGTTTTAATTCGTTTTTAATTGTCGTTATATTTTACAAAGAAATGGAGTATAATAAAAACTTGGTTTTTATGGGTTACTTTTTTTTATATTTAATTTAGGTTGAACGACTTTTCTATCTTTGATATAACCTATATTGTTTAAATTCTAAGTAAATTTAAATGCATATCGTTATATAATAGCAACGCATTCTCCTAGCAAGGAAAAAATCCGCACTCGAATCCCGGCGATAACTAAATATTTTTAATTAAGAAAAACCATTGAAGTCTCACAGAGATGAAACAATTTATATGGAAAACATGTATGAAAGTTTTTATAGGTTGGCCACAGGGCTTACGGCCTGTATTAGCTAATTTAAGTGATCGTTTAACACAATGCAAGGTTAACCAATTCCACCGTAAGAATATCCACACATTGTAAAATTTTGAGAGTTTTATATAATACGTTTTTTATCTGTCTTCTTTCAATTTAAAACGAATATGCTATGGCTATGGTTGAAAATGAGTAATTACAGTATTTACATCATTCTAATTGATTAATTTAATTTGTTTCTTCTAATTTGATTAGTATATAGAAAACATTTATCTATTTGAATTTTTACGATACAATAAATAACTGTTAATAATTGTATACAGACAAATAAAATCCCCTACAGTTCTTCTACATGATAGGTTCGCTAAGTAAATTGCGCTCATTAAAGAAATCATAATTTATTCGGTCCGAAGATATGTATAAATTATAATTTATGAATCGTAAGAAATTGAACCAGAAATGGGTCGTTCATGAACGAAATGTTCTTTTTGAATAGTTCTCATTACCAAAGAAACGAATTGTACAGTTCTACATCCCCCCGTCCCTAAAAAATCAGGGAAAATTTTCTGGTGAGCAAATGATGAAATCTTTCGCTGTCAACACTATCTATCCCCCCCCCCTCGAGATAGCGAAACAGTTCACTTAATAACTCGATGAACGATATTTTAGTCAACTGAACGAAACTTCCCATCTCTATTACTATGTACTGAATAAATAGTTCATATCCTGCTCGTCTGACAGCTAGAAAATGACATGTATTAGATTATATTTTACATATTTTTACTTCATTCTTAATATTATAATATTACAGTCACAGTCACGTTTAGTTCCTCACGACTTTCTTTTTATAAATTGTTTCTAGTAATTATAATTTATAGTAATGTATACATATCACAAAGTAACATCTAATTTAATTATGTATTCGCTGAAATCATTGAGCAAATCGGTATTATGTATTCATCGTATTTATGTTTTCATCGAGATTTATATTAAACAATTGGCAGATAGACTGTGGCTAACATTTAGATGGCGAGCGGTTGTCTCTCATATTTAAGCTTGTTATTTAACTTAAAATTTTCCAAATGCATGTACCTAAATGTGCGTGTTAAATCTAATCATATTTGAATGACGGCCAATCGTGTGGTACAGGCCGGGCCTCACGAGCGAGGATTGGAGTTCTCGCACGTCATGCTCTTAGACCCCCAAAACCGAAGTTAATTGAAAGCCCTACGAATGAAATATATTACTCGTATGCTGGTATCTATTTAGATACTCGTGTAGTTATTTAGATTTCTTTTATTCTTTACCCTGAAATATGTAGCTCAAATTAATACGAACTCTCGAACTGCGAATTAATAAATTTAAATACCTCGATTCCACAATGATTTCCAAATCGAAAATGACTTCACTCATAAAACTGCTTGACAAAAGTGACGCTACTTGTGTGTAAGCGTCACTTGACTCAAAAATGCACATCCAAACTAAATAAATAATTGTGAAATACCCCGGGAACCTGAAATTTAGGCAGAAATTGGCTAATTTTTTACAAGGCGGTTACTTATAATTTTTTTACAAAGAGATTTTTTTATTGGTTTTATATTGGATATTCATAAGGCATATTAAAGTATTATTTTATCAGAAAATTTTTTGAAAAAAAAAATTGCCGCGAAATATACTTTCCCGTGGAGCTTCTATGCCGTTCAGAAAAGAATGTTAAAAAATTGGGAGCAATTTGAAAAAAATCTCAAAAAAACCTATTTAACGATTGTTATTAACAAATGATTTATCGGATTAATAAATCCGTTTGATATATTTTATTTCGGCGGGGGAGCCCACGGGAATGGACATGACGGTACCATTTTGTTTTTTTTTCAAAATTTTCCAATAAAATAATACTTGTTACCTAGTGCCAATAAGAATTATAATAATGAATCACCTCCTCGTAAAAGTTCACCAAATTAACTAACTAACTAACTAACCATCACGCCGTTTCCCTGCAGGGGTAGGCAGAGAGGATTGAACGCCACACTCTTCTATCCTGGCACACCACTTTTGCTTCGG
>JADDOH010010578.1:0-38715 GCA_016648135.1 Agrypnia vestita
CATTTTTGAGGTTTACAACAGAATCATTTTCCTGTATCAGGTATAATTAATTGATCATGCCGGTCTTCTGCAGACGTCCTCTAACTTCTGGTGCCATCAACACTCATTTTATATATCATCACATGCAATTTTTTTTTTTTTTATCGAAAGTTATGTTTTAAAAGCATTCAATTTATAATGTGTGACTCCATGTTTGTCCTTCCACAGAATGCCAAATATACAATTAGACTTTGATTTTTAAGAGCAATTTGTAACACCGCGTTTGTGATTTGCGATGTCAATATTGCAAATGTGTCACAGCGGCAATACTGTTTTTGTTTATCAATGTACCATTTCAATTATGTAACCCTGTGAATTTTACTTACTTTATATGTGTACACGGATCATTTATAATAGGATGATTGATACTAAAAAAGATAATAGCAGGTTCATCAACAACATTGTCTATCTATCAAGGAATTTGGAGATATTAGGGAGAGCCAGTTCGCAACAGTAAAATAGTTTAAAGCATATTCAAGAACACATTCTTATTGTGAAGTTGCAATTTTTTCAGAACAAAGTTCTGTGAAATTTAAAACCAAATTAATTAATCCATCAGAAAGACAAACAGAAAAATCAAATCCACGAAAAAATATCAGGCTGATACCGGAATTCGAACCACGGATTTCCTCCTATCAGGGGGAAGGGGCATTATCCAATTACGCTACAATGGCCTTATACATTTCTGTGAATATATCGACCTTATCTGTAATTTGGTTTTAGTTTAAAACATCATTGATTTTTTCAATGCTTAGAAAAAACTGTACCTAATAATCAAACATCAGCAAAGTAACTTAGAAAAGTCAGCAAGCCAGAGAATCTTTATTTTAGATTTTATGAGAAACAGATGTTTTTAACATTTTTTTAAAAACATGCATTTTTAGAGTTTTTTTGTTATACTGAATACATAAAGTATTCAAATATATTTTTTCATTACATTTATGAAAGTAGGAATATAATAAATTAAAAATGAAAAAATTCATCCATAATCTGAATTTAAGATTGTTCAGAAAATCTGCAAATGTGCAGATACATGGCTTAAAATAAATTTCAAAACAGTAAATGTGCGAGTAACTATGAAAATATTATCAGTAAAAAAAAAATTAATAATAATTTGCGTATAATGTAAATGCATAAATATAATATCAAAACTTTTGATTTGTTTGAGTTCGAGACATCTTAATCTAGAAATAATATCCACAACAGTTATTGACAGTTACTCACGACTTTTCAAAACTTTACTTGCCAGCAGAAAAAATTAAATTGATTTAAGAAAATATATATATATATATATATATATATCGATTTCTGTCTTCTTGAAATTATTTGAACATTGAATAATGTATGCAATATTTCAACAAATTAAACAATATGTAAATCTTGATTTTCACAAATTTGGGTATGATTTTGGTATTTTTTGAAACTGGCAAACTGCGCACTATGTGCCACATTCCTATTGAAGTACATAATTATAATATACATATTACAATGGGAATAATATGATAATAATTGCACTATCATATAAGCAAATATTATCAAGGAATTTGTGAGAATTAGCCTCCACGATCTCACCGGAAAGGGACCAGAGAGCCCCAAATCCGGGCCCGCCGCGTAGAGTAGGGGAGAGATGGAAGTCACAGGGCTTACGGCCTGTCATCGGCAGGTTTAAAGATCCTTTATGTCATGACTACGTTCACCATTTCTTGCATTAAATTTCATCTATCGGAAATTCTAGTTACGTACTGATTTTAAAATGTAATGTTTTACATGCCTGTCGATTACTACCCTACTGCCACTACTGTGCAGTCAACCCCTCTTGAAATACACCAATTATTAGGAAATTATTACGCATGTACAATACATAAAATACCAATTAATAAACTTACTACTATAATACAATTATTATACATATTATGTGGTTAAATAAATGTGACATTGGAAATCGAAATTCTGCACGTAAGAACTTATTTAAAATAAAAATATATAAACTTTGTTTTCACCATTTATATATTGAAAGAAAGTTGAAAGTATCAAGATGCTTCAGGGCTCACCGTCTCTTCCCATCGGGACACAATGTAAAAAGAAACACGCGTGCTGACCACACTAATCTCGTAGCTAGCTTCATGCGGTAACCAATAGCTTACCACCGGGGCAGTGTGAAATTAACTCGGTCCAAGGCGACAATGTAAAAAGGAGAGAGGAACAGGTGGCATCCCTGTATGCGGAAGAAAACAGCATAGTGGTTTTCTGTGGAGCCGCAGCAAACGAATCTCCACATCTGCAGTTATGGCGATACAGGTTAATCTAGGTAGAGAGACTTTTGTCGAGTACAACTTGGACTTCGTGGACCAAATCCGATATATCCATTGTCAACATATTTTCGTTAAGTTCTAGAATTAGACTCAGGTGGGAGCGTGCCTTTTTTTAAAAGATCGCTTTCTAACTCGCAGAAGCCACTGCTATTGGATTTATCATTCATTTTCCCACGATGACATCATATCCTGCCACATGATCATCTTTAGCATCAAGATTGTTATGTGACAATTGTTATTCGAATTTAAAAGTATTATTATAAGCTTTGTTTGGTTTTTCTTATTGTAATATGAACAATGTCACTTTTACCGACATAGTGCAGAACACAATGTTTTAGATAAATTGCAAAATCATTAAATTGTGGAAAAAGAGTTTTATTAATTTTTTATCTATCTGACAACATTATAAAGAATGTATAAGAAGCGAGGTTAAAGATATATTTTTATTGAACAAAATTTGTCATTACAGAGATTTAACCGTACTTTGCTATTTATGTATCAGCATATTTATTTAAGTTCTTTCGTAATTTGATTTTTATAATAAACCAAGTGTAAATTATATTACAAGCAAAAATCTCTTTATTTTATATCTACACACAAGAAAAACCAGAACGCAGTATTGATCTATAATAATCACATGACTTATGCCACGGTCCCTAATTCATGCTTCTATTGGACTTTTGCTAGCTAGTGGATATGACTTCCGGGAACTCCTGCATCAGGTCAGGAGAACCAAAAGTCACTGTTGTAGAATATGAAAAGAATATTGTGAGATTTTTACTTTAATTTAATTAATACAGTCGAACTCGGTTATAACGAGCTCGGATATAAGAAGATCACGGCTATTATGAGAAAAACTGTGAATTTATTCTGATTTGCGCATATTCCCATACAATCGGTCTCGGTTATAAGGAGCGCGATTCCCGGATATACGGAGCAAATTTTATAAACTCTGCAAACATATTTGCTTGGGTTGCAGAAAAAAAGACAAATACGTACTCATAACAATGAACTTTTTCACTTTGCTTTTAAAGGGGCTTGCACTTAATTAGGGTTCATTTTTAATGTACACAAACTTGTGTCCGAAAATCCCACATGGGCAGGCAAGCAATAGTTTACTGAAGGTCGAGAATACTGGTCATATAACTCCGATTGTTGGGGGTTTCCAAAATGTTTATGGTGACAGTTTATTTTATGCAGTTTACTGTATTAGCATTTAAAAGCCTAATTAGTTAAACGCGAATTGTTCTATCGGAAACATGTTCACTAACAAACGAAAGTGTCTCGAGGTTTGCGAAAAAGTCGAAATTATCGGTCTCAAAAAGTCTGTAAAAAGTTTTCACAATCATCTTCCACAGTTTCATCGCTCTGGAAAGATAAGGATGTTTATTTAGCTGCTCTTGAAAATAATATCACACAATCAAAAAAAATTGTGAAAAAAGTGAATCCCGGATATAAGGAGTCCCAGCCATAAGGAGCAAATTTAGTTGGTCCCGTCGCATTTGTTATAACCGAGTTCGACTGTATTTATTTTGTTTTAAAGTACCATATTATCTCCCTATAAAGGCAAAAATATTGTGTTTAGAGAGGGAAATCGATTATATTGTGAAGTAAGGGGGACAAACTCATTGTTGTAATAATATCAATAACTGAGAAATACATAAAAGAAAGAAATAAAATATCATAATTCAAAAAAGAAAAAGGTGTACTAAAATCAGTGAGTAAAATGATAACATATCAAGATTAAAGTATACATATACTGAGTCAGGAAAATACAGAGGAGAGTACCTAGTATCAGTTTGCCAATATATATTTACCAAAAATAAATAAGAAAAAAATGGAAATAACTTTCATGAGCAATTGAATATAATTGGGTCATAAAAAATATTTTTATTTGTATTTCTTATACTTAATTTTTATTTTATTTATTTATTTATGGGAAACAAACAGTACATATAAAGAAATTATACATGATTATTGAACAGTATAGAGACCATCTTACAAGTTTAATACTTAAGTACTTTAATACTTTAACTTTAATACTTAAGTAAGTTAATTTCTTATTGATGCCAGCGATCAACACATCCCTGAATACATTAAATTTCTTATTAATACAATATGTACACAACTCAATATAAAACATTCAATGCTTACTCGTCTGGCTTGCTAAATTGATTGACAAATTTAAAGTTTTTTCGTGTATTAATGAAACAAAAGAAATTGCTTATTTGAAAAAAAACTGTAATTTATTTTAAGGAAAAATCAACCGCGTATATCTGAAACTATTAACTAAATATACATCCATGCTGGTTAACATTATTCAGATTTAACATAAAAAACAGAGATACATTTTTAATGCACATACCAAGGTCCTAAACATTCCAGATTTAGTATATCAATTTAATAATTACTCATATAAATGATACTTTATTCAATATTAATGATCTATTATAAATTTTTCTGAAGTACAAATACTTATTAAATTACCTTGGTCTCGACTTCATCGTTTATATTTGAATGTTTACTGTCCACACTCTCATGCTACGTATCACACATTTTGACATATGTCAATGAAACCATAATGAAACGGATAGAAAATGGTACCACAGCCAAGAAAAATGCTATATTTTTTATTTATATCTCAGGCTATATAGTTTGGCAACCAAAGACCGTAGATATATGTTTATGTGTTTATGGTTTGATATTTCCGACGTTTTATTTTTCTTTTCTATGTCCGACGTATTTCTCTTTTCTATGGTCCGACGTTCCTCGAGCCGTGAAGTGAACGTTTCGGTACATGTCTGTTTGCGCACGCCGGTTTGCAAATTTATTTGCTAAAATTCAGCCAATTGAAATGGCTGAACATATAAAAAGAGAGTGACAAGTTTATTTTTTTTACCGATTCATTAATAAATTGAGTTCAGGATGGTGGCCAACACTCGGGTCATTCAAGTGACCAACATCGCTCCACAAGCTACGAAGGACCAAATGCAAACATTGTTCGGATACTTAGGAAAGATCGATGATATCAGATTATACCCGACAATTCGCGATGTATCTTGTCCTGTACAATCTCGAATATGTTACGTGAAGTATTACGAAGCGTCCACGGTAGGAATCGCACAACACATGACCAACACCGTGTTCATAGATCGAGCGTTGATAGTCATCCCTGTCCAATCGGGAGAGATTCCGGACGAGCACAGGGCCCTGGAGATGTCCAGCAATGGCACATTGGTTCCAGGTCTGAACCCAGCGGAACCCAGATTACCCCCAGAAGTGGTAAATACATTGGAAGGAGTTCCTCCTAATCAGGTTATCCAAACCCATGATCCTCGGCTAGCTGCCAACAGCTTGCCCAACTACCCTCCACTACCTGCTGCCTACGATTCTCGGAAAATAGAAGAAATTCGTCGTACAATACTTGTGATTGATGTATCATCAAATATCACTAGTCAACACCTAATCGATCACTTTGGTACCGCTGGACAAGTCAAGTATTTGAGATTTTGCGACAGGGATTCTGACAAGCTGCGTTATGCTCTCGTAGAGTTTTCCGAACAGGAGAGTATATTGAAGGGTCTGAAACTAAATGGAACTGAAATAGATGGCCATGTTTTGAAGGTGAGTTAGTGTAAAATGAGCTGTGTTACGCTTACATATGTGCCGTCACTCTTCCCAATGCCTGACTAATAATGCATCGTGGTTTTAATTATATGTGTAATTTTCTTTTGATATGAGTAATTTTCTGGTAAAAGTAAAAAGTAAATAAATAAAATAAAAATAAGTAAAATTGATATGAGTAATACATAATATGAGTAATTTTCTTACAGACATCCATGTACTGTAGAACTTTGATTGAATTGTCATATTTTCAGACTCCATTGATTCCATTTGTGCAGATGTGAAAGTTTTGCTAAATAACAATATTATCTGTTCAATCTGGGTTCTTTTATTTAATTTGTCAGGAAGCTATAAACACATGTTTTTTGCATGAGGGAATCCAAGGAAATTAATGTGTTGACAAATCGCCATAGGATGCCATGATCTCTGTAGTTTTCCCACATCACTACCATACCCTGATGAGTGACAGATTGTTATGACAGAGATAATGACATATAATGACATTCTGATAAAAATTTACCAAGATCAAAATGTTTATTCTTGTTTTTTTTTTAAATCTGGATTTTATAACGTAGTCCCCTCTTGATATTAGAAATTCAATTATTACAATTAAACTGAAGGCCTTACTTAAGGTGAAATTCTTACAAAAATTATATTATTATTATACCCTTTTTACCTCAAAAATATATCCCTGTACTTCCTACTTTACTAATTTCCTTTAGTTAAATAAATTTGTGGAATTGTTTTTACATATTACTTATTATCTTTCACGTTAAATAAAATGATAATTAAATAAAAAAGGATTATTATAATTAAAATAAAATCCACATTTCCATTTGATTTTTTACATAAAAATTTTAATGAGTTTGCCATTCCGAAACCTTAGGGGCAAAGTGAGCTAAATTTACAATTTTTTCTCATATCTTCTCTTGTGTTTTTTGTCACATTTTTATATAAGAAAGATATCACATTAAAAAAATTTCACCAGATTTCATATATTTTAATTACAGATGTCGACGGAAACGACACAAACTAAATTATTTGATCAATTTATAAATTACCAAATCTACGATGTTTTAATAACAAATTAAGAAAATTGCTCCACTTTGTGCGTCTTATTTGACTGTATGGACCCGTGAGATGTTTTTTTTTCTGTTAAATCTGATAAATAAGACTTAATGTGATAACTTTCTACACAAAAATGCGATAAAAAACGCAAGAAACCCAAAAAAAAATATGAGAAAAAATTTGAATTTTGCTCACTTATGATCGCCTAAGGCCCCAGACCACCGAAAAAATATTTTTTGTCATTTTTTTTCTTTCATTTTCTGAAAGATGCATTTGTTAAGAATGCTCTCGCCAAATATTTTAAAGAAATTTTTAAAATTGACGGAGATACAGCGGTTTAAATTTTTTTGTTTGTATGTTAAATTATCATTCAGCAAAACTTTGAATGCATTTTTCTCAAAAGTACATTTTTCAACCTGGTTGACAGCATATCAGAAAAACTATATACCTGATTTGCATGCGCCAAGTCGTAAACTATTTGAAAATCCAGTTTCTATGGCACACCATGTAGGGATTTTTTTAAAAGGGCCCCCTTCTATTTTTTTTTAATAAATTATGAAAATTTTCTATAAAAAAATCGAAAATAAAATTCGCTAGTCTGCCATATTTTTTTTTAGATGTTGAAATTCCCCTACGTAATGCTATAAACCTATATGTCTAGTTTTTAAATATATTTTTATTTCATTTTTCGGTTGTACCCTATGGCTTAATAGCTGTCAACCGCCCAGCGGCAAATTCGTCCAGAGTGTCCTCTTGGAAGCAGCGTACACCGAAAATTATACTTTAGATTTGAGTACAAAAATTTTTATGCAGTCTTCAATATGTATATATATATATACTATTAGTAATAAATAAAAAAAATTCCATGTATCGTTTGCTTGAAAATAATTACGAAAAATACTCCCTCATACCGCGCACACACAGTGGTCTGGGGCCTTAAGGCCTAGTTAATAGTATCCTTTCTTAAAATGTTGACAAATTTGAAAATATTAATCTTGCAATGTTGATGTTCCAGATCCACCATGCCACCCAAGCTATATCCAAGCCCCAGACCAAGAGTAATGAAGCGGCGCAGCGTGAGATCGAGGAAGCTATGTGTCGAGTAAAGGAAGCGCAGAATCTGATATCAGCCGCTATAGATCCTGTCATCGGAATGCTCTCCAAGGATAAGAGAAGGTTTTTGTTTTCACATTCATATGTATATTTTGGTCGGTTGGTTGGTGTATATAAATCAATTCTTTTTTGTTAACTTTTACTACTACTCAAACAACCACCAGCTCTAAGTAATATTACACCTATCAAAATAATAAATAATTGGTTAATTAAAAGGAAAACACTTTGTTAATCACAGATTTGTTGGATTATCAACATGTTTCGGGGCCATCGGGCCTTCATCAAGATACAGTGTATATATACTTTAAATTAAAAATCAATGTATTGACAAAACCAAATTTAAATGTATGGGAGATGAATTACTAATTAAGAACTAATGGAAAATAAATTTAAAGGGTAACTACTAGCAATATTTGATTTTTGCTATTAACACCTTTTATGATTTCTAATTTATCCAGTCATAATCTTTCTTATGTTATTATTTATATCTAAAATTTGCAAACCCTTTTTAATATCTAAAAAATGGTTTGTTTTAAATAATGAGTAGAAGTTAAGCAAGCGAATGCCTAACTGCTACTCATTATTTCTTATTTGTGCATAGTATATATAAGATGTTTTTTAAACAGGTACATAACTTTAAAATTAAATAAAAAACATACAAATTGTCGTAGCCATGGTATTGGCTTTATTGGAAAGATAATTTTATGCCATTAATGTTTAACTTGTTGAGGGCCAAAAAAATTCCAAAGCAACATATAGGCAAGGGCCAGAAATTTTCAGAATTTTTTGTGATTTTTCTTTTTACGAAAAAACCATGAAAACATGCGTATATTAAAAAAAACACACACACATTCGTATTATTTTATCGTAAGTATCGAAATGCAATGATTTTTTTATCAAAAAATTTAAAAAAAAAAATCTTTTTTTGAATTCCAATAATGTTGCCAGCCCGACATTTTCTGAAAAATAATAATTAAAACATTTGCCGAAAAATAATAATGAAAACATTTGTCGAAAAATAATAATTAAACCATTTTCCGAAAAATAATAATTGAAACATTTGTCGAAAAATAATAATTAAACCATTTGCCGAAAAATAATAATTAAAACATTTGCCGAAAAATAATAATTAAAACATTTGTCGAAAAATAATAATTAAAACATTTGCCGAAAAATGATATTTACTACATGCACTAACTATTATTATTTGATATCCTACCTAAAAATCTTCTTCTGTGTGGTATATTTTGTCGCACGGCACGGCACACAACGGAACATCACACTCAAAACACATAATATGTTTCCTTCCGTTGCTTTCGTGTCGCGCACACAAAACATCTCCGCCGCGGGTTCTCCCTTGTAGCTGTCGGAGGCACCATTCACAGGAAGTGCCTGCCGGTCAGCCTCTCCAGTGGCGTCTTCCTTTTTTGGGAAACCGTTGGGTGTTTGACACCATGGGTACTCATTAGCTGCTCAAAGACATTTAGCTGGAAGTCGGCGTAACTGATGTTTCTTTTCGTTTTGCCACGAAATACAGCAAATGCATTGAGCAGTGCGAGATCGACTAAATGGAAAAAGACCTCGCGATACCATTTGACTGTGTTCCGAGAACAGTGGTAATAAGACAGCATCATGTCACTACGGTCGACCGCCCCCATATTTTTATTATAATCTATGATACACACAGGTTTAATCACCGGCAAATTGGTTTTGTAGTCGATCTTGCCAGTATCCTTCATTTCTCAAGTGTGAAGTGTAGATAGCATTCTGACGTCTTTCTTATCCTTCCATATTTGAGCCATCAGATTATCTGTGTGGTATGAAATGGTTTCACCCCTTTTTAATTTTGCTTCTAATTTAGGATAACCGTACCTATTTTTTCTCACGGTTCCACAAGCATTTGTCTTGCTCTCATGAAGCTTTTGGAACAGTGACGGACTGGAATACCAGTTGTCTACATACAAAGAGTGCCCGGAATCTAGGTAAGGAGTAAGAAGAGACATCACAACACTGCCCGATGTACCTATGTGCTCAGAAATTGTGAATTCAGAATCTTTGCCGGTGTATATGATTAAGTCAAGTATCCGGTTAGACAATCAAACAGCACAAAAAATTTAATTCCAAATTTTTTGGCCTTCGATGGTATATACTGACGAAACGATAACCGACCTTTGAAGAGCAGAAGGCTCTCATCAACGCAGAGGTTTTGGTAAGGCGTCAAATTTTCTGCGAAGGATTATTTCATCGCGTACAGCATAGGCCTGATCTTATGGAGTCGGTCGCCCGGCACTTGAAGTTCATTATCCGAAAAATGTAGCATCTTTAATAAAATTTGAAAACGATTCCTCGGCATAGTTTCCGAGAAAATCGGTGAACTCAGCAATGGGTTAGTCGACCAATGCTCTGCTATTTTATTCCTAGAATTCCGGGCCATCAGCAAGCACAGAGCCAAAAACACATACATTTCATCGCTTGTGGTGTCAAACCATTTTCTCAATCTATATGACAGTGGTATATTATTTGTGGAAAACTTATATTGGCAGTTTGTTTCAGTCACAATAATATCGACCACAGCCTTATTGAGGTACAATTTAAAAATATCTATTTCCCGCGCATCTTCTGAAATATCCGATTTAAAACCAGAAGTGTTCGTAAATTGATGTATATTTGGTAGGAAACTATCCATCTCCCATTGGAATGCTGGCCTAGCCTCTGCACTTGCAGACGGATGGTTTTCACCAACAGTATCATCAGGGTCTTCTTCAAATTCATCATTCCCAAAAAAGGTGTCATCCACTTCAACGTTTTCATCGCCTTCGATATTCTCCTCATATTCATCGTCAGATTCGGCCGTTTCAATAAGAAAATCAGTGATGTCCCCCGTAACAAAAAAATTCTCCCGATTCGGCCATATTGTAAAAGTTAAAAAAAAAATTAATGTTAAATAAACGAAAAAATAAACATCCTGTAGAACAAAAAAATTAATTAGCACAAATACCCAAAAAATAATGTAAAACACTACGCCACTGTTTCACTTTAAATTTTGAAGCATATGATCCACTTTTAACACAACATAAATAATGTATTTTTGTTAATAAATCACTGTTTGTATCAAATTGCATCACAAACCAATAAAAATCAAGTAATATCGCGAATATATTATTGTATATATTATCTGCGCGTAGATGCGTGTTCCAACTGTGAATGCTGGGCGCGAACTGAAGAAATAAAAAACCCTTCCTATCGACACGGCAACAGAATCACGTGATTTTTGCATGTACCACGCATGTGTCTTTCGCGTACTATGCGCGTGACGACGACGGAATATTATTTCATTATTTAATTTTCGATCGTACAACATGAGTTTAGGGTGACATCTATAACTTTTCTATACGATTTTGACGACAGAAAAACTTCTACTTTGAGTGTTTATTTAAGCTATAATCGGCCATGTTTTTGAGTTGAAAATGGAACGACAGGTCACAACAGGATTTCTCTATTGGGAAAAAATTACGTTTTTCAAATTCGATACGCGGCCGTCGATAAATAATTTATTTTGTGCCTGTCGCATATATGCGATGCGGCCCCTGGGGACAGTCGCGCTCCGTCGCATATATGCGACGCGGCCCCAGGCTTATTAAATATGATTATGATATCGCAATTTTCAAAATAAATTTACACAATTTGCATGTGTTGTTCACGCATACGTCTATTCATAGAGAATTGGCAAAGCAAACTGAACACAAATCAGCTGTCAAATCGACTGCCGCTGAAAAGTGTAGCCCTGTTGTTTGAAAAACAAACATCTAAAAAAAACACCTTATATTTAAACACTATTGGCATAAAATGGATGGTGTGGGCATGTTGAGCGATTGAATGAGGAAAGAATGGTAAGAAAGATATATAACTGTACTGAAGACGCCAGAAAGAGAGGGCGACCACGGAAGACGTGGCATGATCATATTAACCAGATACTGGTAGATGGTCTTGTTAGGGGCCTCAATAATCTTTGAGCTTACATGCGAAGATGTATGAATGTGGATGAGGTGAGAGTTGTGTGTCAGGACAGAAGAGTGTTGGGCTCTTTCCTCTCGCTTACCCCTACAGGGAAATGGCGTGATAGTAAGTAAGTATCTAACTAATGGCATAAAATTATCATTCCAACAAAGCCAAATACCTCTAAAAAAACACCCCCTACAGTGGATCCTAGATTTTACCCATTTTTGGATAATGAGCTAAAATATTGTAAAATTGAGAGTAATCGTACTTTATACATATTTGTAATATGATAGTATCAGGTAACCCAAAAAGTTTGTGCAGTTGTATTATTGTGATCCCAAGAGTTATATTTATATGCCATAAAATTATCTGTCACATAAAGCCAATTTCACAGATATTAAAAACATTTTTCTGTGCTTTATTTCAATTTAAAGTTTTCCGCCTCTAAAAAAACACCTTTTAGAACATACATTTACAATATATCAATGTGATGAAATATCAATGTGAAAAAAATATTTTTTTGTCGGTGTACTTGTAAGTAGACTCTGATAGTTGCGGGAAGTCTCCCATAGATGTCACATATAGACTTCCTTTTTGATAAAATGCAAATTAAATACAATTATGTCCCAATCATAAAAGTGGAAATATATACGATATTGGTGATAACAAGTGTCATAATTTTTGGTTAGTTTTGTATTTTTGGATATTTTGGCACATTTTTTATAATTTTTTACATCAAAATTGCTTTTACAAAAAGTTGCAACTATGTTACATTATTGATGTTGTAGCAGGATTGTTAAGATTTGTTTCACTGTATCCTATTCAGTTGCATTTAATTATAGTCGGAACAAAACTATAATTAAATGCAATTGAAGAATACTATAGAATTGCAGATTTACTTCAGTTTGAGATATCATCTGCAGAAAACACAAAATTACATGGAATTTCTTTTCATATAGAGTCGTATATCGCTGGGTTGTATAGTAATTTACTATAAAATGATACAGGGCTAGCAAATTTTTGATGTGAATTGCAGGAAAAGGCAAAATTCGGGTTCAACTGTTTACATATTTATTTAACCCTTTTAGTGCCGTGAATATTTTGTCAAAATATGCTAAAAATGCCAGTAAAAAAGTGCATTTTCACAGATAATTTATATAAATAATAATGGTGTTTATAGAAAAAAGTGTGAAGAAAGTGAGAACGCAATTTAATGAATAAAAATATGAACGCGGGAACACGACCGTCACTGACGCGCGCCAAAAGTGAACTGTCGAAACGAGCGCTATCGCGACGCTGGCATTTTTCGCACACCTACCTATGAGGGCCACGGCGCTCTTCGGCACTATGAGGGTTAAGTAATATATGGCCATACAGCCAGCAAAAGCACATAATGAATAGACAATAGATTCATAGAAAAAAGAAAAAAATGTTGGTTCTTAAAGAAGGAACAGTTTTTCAGCATCTATTTTTTATGTGCTTTACATAAAATATCAATGGTGAGTAGCATACCATTTAAAAATTACAGCCTCTTAAATATATAAATAAATAAATAAAAAAAATTGAAAACAAAAATTGTTTTTTTTTTCAATTTTTTTGCTGCGTTATCTCTGTTGGAGGACAAGATAAAACTCTGAAAATTGCTCAAATAAAACTTCTCCAACTTCAATATAAATTTCGACTTTGAGATCTAATTCAAAGTATAAAAAAATTATTAATTTGAGCAAAAAATACTTAATTTCCAATATCCTGGACCACTTCGACACTTAGAATGGATTGACCCAAAAGAGATAAATTTGTATATAAAATAATACAAAATTATATATTAGTATTAGGCACCCATTATTATATACCCACTTCTCCCAGATGTGGAAATCAAGCATTTTTTGTCCAAATTCATAATTCTTTTATACCTACTTTGTGTTAAATCTCACAGTTGAAATTTATACTGTTGGATACTAAAGAGACCTTTTATATGTGCAATGTTTAGATTTTTATCTAGTCAACAGAGATAATGAAGGTGAAAAATTGAAAAAGAAATCGGTTTTCAAGAGGCTGTAATTTTTTAAAGGTAAGCTACACACCATTCATATTTTATTTAAAGTAACTTTACTCTTATATATAAATTAATAGAAAAAAATAGTCCGCGAAACAGTTCCTTCTCTGGGAAATCACAATACAATAACAATAACTAAGTAATGTACAATAACTTTGGCTTCAAGGAGTACATGAACAAAAACGTATTAGATAAATTAATAGGGCTTCTATTTGTAGATCAGAATGTACTAGGTACAATGCAGTTTATTTGAAAAGCCTAGGATATTCCAGTGCTGAGTAATTTAGAAAAA
The DNA here is from genome assembly GCA_016648135.1 of Agrypnia vestita. Taxonomy (NCBI): domain Eukaryota; kingdom Metazoa; phylum Arthropoda; class Insecta; order Trichoptera; family Phryganeidae; genus Agrypnia; species Agrypnia vestita. The sequence continues at coordinate 14,504 of JADDOH010010578.1, forward strand.
GGCGTATGGGGTAAAACAAGAAAGCCGCCATTTTTTAATCGGATACAATAAAAGTTAAAATTTAATTTTGAACTATCAAAACATAAGGGTATGCACTAAAAAAAAAATTTCTTCTGAAATTGTGTAGCAAACCAGTGTTAGAGTGATTGGCCCGTTTGTTATATTTAATTTATAGTGCGTGAATTTTTCTATTATTTGTGGCGGCGTATAGATGCAAAACTGCCACTATCCATATGGATCCCATACGGATAGTGGCGATTTTGCATCTATACGCCACATTTATACTGTTTTACCAATATTCATATTTGTCGGGCATACTTTACTATAAAATTCATTATTTAAATAAGCAGGCATCAAAATCTCACATCTCATGACCCAATAGTGCTCACAACGCCTTGTATTGGTAAATCCATGCAAAAAGCAATCCTCAAAAAGAGGATGCATTAAAAAAAATTAATATAAATTCTAATAAATTGACCTTATTTGTCAATTCTATTGTCCTCTGTGAATTGAGCGTGAACGTTCAATTGCAAACATTATCTGGCATGGTTACGACTGCTTCAGTATGTTTTGCAGGACGAGGTCCCGTTCGCGCTCACGTCGTTCACGTTCTCGCCACAGATCTCGCCGTTCTCGTTCTCGATCCCGGCAGCGCTCACGCAGGTCCCGCTCACACTCCCGCAGACACACACGCCATCGCTCCAGCAGGTAATAGTTATTCCAACATTGGGGTAAATATATACACTTGGGCCTCGTATAACACGGTTTTATATAACACTATTTTATATAACACGCTTGTATAAATTGGCACATTTTTTGTACAACATGGTTTCAGAAAAATAAATGAATTAAATATGTATTATTTTTAAAGATTGGTTTGCCAATTGTTTTATACCCGATGCAAGAGATTATATGAAGAACAAGAATCTTGGATTTTAAAATTTTATTAATATTGGACAATGCGCCAAGACATCCGCAAGATTTAAAACATCCTAATGTTGAAATATTATTTTTACCGCCTAACACTACATTTATAATCCAACCCTTAGACCAAGGTATAATTTCAACATTTAAAGCTTATTACACTCGTTGAACATTTGAAAAAAATAGTAGAAGACATCGATCAAAGTGAAAATTTAACACTTCCACGAACATGGAAAAAATTTTCTATTCGAAATCGTGTCGATATTGTATCTGCATCCGCTAAGGAAATAAAACAATCAACTTTAAATTCTTGTTGGAAAAAGCTGTGGCCAGAGGTAGTCTCCGGAGAAAATGTTTTACCACCAATAGAAGATGAATACCAAAGGACAATAAATATTTGTCGTGGTATTGGAGGAGAAGTTGACTCAGAAAGCAGTTTCAGCGAGGTAGCTACATGTTTCACATTAAAAACTGTAAATGGGGGCTTGGAATTGGCTATTAAATTTAAAAAAATAATATTGAAAAGGATCCTATAATGAAAAGAAGTTCGAAATTCAAGAGGGAATTACAAAAAAATTTGGAATCTTAAAGGAAATACGTAAAGATTTATACGCTAAAAGCAGACAATCGCTTATAACCGATTTTTTGAAGGCTAAAAGCACAAGAAATGCAGAGCCCTCCTCCGATGATGAAAACTCACAACCGATGTCGAAAAAGAGTAAAAATTAAGAATTAAGTGATAGCGATGATGAATGAATGCTACATTCTATATATTTATTTATATATGGGTTTTTACATCAATAAACGTAATGTATGATCATATTAAAAAAGAAGAAAAAAGAGAAGACAATACAAAAAAGTATAATAAAGAAGAGTATACAAATATGTATCCATATATAAAATACATGATTACGATTAAGAGAAATTATATTATATGTGTTATTAGTGGGTTTTTTTCAATAAATATGTAAATTTACATATTTTTATTTAAAAAAATAAAGTACATATTCATATAAATTTTCTTCGATTTTTTTTTGGAACGCAAACCCTAATTTTGTATGAACTTCAAACTTTGTATAACACGGATTTGTATAACACAAGGTTTTTGTGGAACCATATAACCATGTTATACGAGGCCCGAGTGTACATATATGCTATAAATTTTTATCACCCTCACTCATGATGTTAAATTATTTTTACATTCCGATTACTGTTTTTACAAACATTTAAAAATCACATTGTTCCTTATTAGCATCATTTTTATATTACAAAATTGTAACTAATATTATTTTCTGCTAAAATAGGTCCCGTTCTCGGAAGCGCCGTAGCAGATCCAGATCACGTGGGAAAAGTTCAAAACCTAAGCGGGATCGATCACGAAATAGAGATAAGGAAAGAGAAAAGGATAGAGATAAGAAAAAAGAGGAGAAGAAAAAAGTAGTGTCTCCGGAAAAGGAAATGTCCGTAGAAAAGAAAAGATCTTCATCCGCAGAGCCTCCTAAAGAGAAACGTCGATCCCGTTCTAGAGAAAAGAAATCGCGTGAAAGAAAACGCTCCAAATCTCGAGAAAGGTCAAAACGATCTAGATCGAAAGATCGGAAAAGAAGCAGGTCACGAGGAAAACGTAGATCTAAATCAAGGGAACGAAAAAGATCTCGTTCACGTGAGAGGAAACGATCCCGCTCCCGCGATAGAAAACGATCTCGTTCTCGCGAACGTAAAAGGTCCAAGTCACGAGACAGAAGAAGGTCCAAGTCGAGGGATATAAAGAGGTCACGGTCCAAGGGGCAATCCAAGAGGAGGACCAAATCTCCCAGCGCTGACATCAAGAGGAGAGACAAGGAGGATATTCCCAAAGTGGCCCGGAATTACGATGAAGAAGAACAAGGCTTTGAAGCTGATAAAGCTTCTCGGAAGTCTGAGGAGAGAAGTGAGTCGCCTGATGCCCCCAGCAAAGACTCTCCCGATAACATGGATATTTCTAATTCTCCTTAGTTTATTAAGTAATTATATTTTAGGTTGTAAAGTTTGTGAGCATTATTAAAATTTAATAAAAATTCAGACAAAATTCACTTAATAAATTGATTTTCCAATTGATATAGGTGTATTGTATTTTTTTAATTTCGTAATTTTTTATCCTAAATCCTGCAAAATATTAATTTTGTAAAAACGTAGGTATTTTTGCATATATTTCAAGGAATCATTTCGAAAACACAAGATTTATTATGTTAAGCAAATATTGCGACATTTCTGTTACTGAAGTACGTTAATTATCCTAACTTCGAATGTCCATCCTCCCATCGGTGGAATTACAACAACACTGATGGACGACTAGCCGCTATGAAGCGTGACCGCTGCCCGAGTGTGAAATGTCAATCAGTGTGCGACTCCGGTTACATGCAAGGGTCATTATTAATTATTATGTCCCGTGGTTTTTCACAGTTTACAGCTTGTCAATTTGGTTTATAATTGACATTTGCTATTCTCACTTATGAAAAAACTTTTTTCCCATTTCATTATGTTTGATGGCCGCAATAGAAAATATTTATTTATCTTTGAATTTATGGAAATTTTCACTCGATTTTAAATGCATTCAGGTATGGAAAATTAGCGCAAACACTGCACACTAAATTTCACACATAAAAAGGTAACCACAGGTGCGCGCAATCAAAAAGCCACCAGATTTATTATTTATTTCCAATTTCTTAAAAAAATCTAATTCTGCGACTTGAACTGTATCGATTTATGGTGCAAGAGTCTTAAAATTATTTTGAATTACTAATTAATGGGCTTTACGGATTATTGTACTACGAAATTAATATTTTGTAACTTTTTTATTTTTAAAATGTTGAATTATGACGAGTTGGGTTTCAAATTAATGGGGTTTTACTTTATATAAAAGGAAAACTGAGGTTTTTTGTATTTACCTCAGAAACGCTTCAGTAGAATATTGCTGCCTTTGCTTTTATACCACTATTTTAACATTATACAAGTGTTACAACTAATGACAGATGTTAATCTTTCTTTGGTGTCTTCTAAGGGCCGGTTGTTTCAAGTTGGATTAAAGTAAGCGTTCTCTTAAAGCATAGATTTTTACGTTCTCCACCAATCAGACGATCCGTTTTCGTAAAAATCTATGCTTTTAACGACCGCTTACTTTGATCGAACTTGAAACAACCGGGCCTAAGAATCTATACTGCTTTGGAATTACAAGGTCAAGTAAAGTATCAGTCTTCGAAATCGATTCAGATATATTTATAGTGTTGACTTTTTGGTATATGAATTCGAAGATTGTGTGATGTGATAAAAACAAAATAATTACATATGACATAATGTATAGTCAGTAAACATGTGCCCTATTCATTTAAATTTTTTCTCAAAAGTAATTTCTTACAATACAACAGTAGTCAGATGGCAGTAGGGGGAATTTCTGCATTTTTTCCATTTTTAAGTTTCTTCAACAAAGTTCTTAAAATATGCTTATCTTGAATTTGGCAAAACGACACACATAACACTAACATATATAAAGTTATTAGCGAAAAGAAATTAACATTCTTGTACCACCGAAACTTAGTAAGAATGGTATCTTATAAGAAAGGAGAAAAGATGAATGTCGATAAGTTGAAATATGCTTTATATGACCTTTTTTCATTTACGTATGTATGTATACATAATATAAGGAAAATAAATCTCACTAGATAAAAACAAGTAAATGGCCGGCTGGTGGAGTGGGCCAAAACAAGATTGATCACAGTCCTTGCAGGTAGCAGATTTATATATGTTTCGATGACTATAAAAAAATTCTGAACTCCGGGAACTCAATATCAAAAAATTATAATAACCGACAGTATAAAAAAAAAGTATGTGATTTTTTAACAGATTGTCGAAAAAAATTAAAAGATTTGCTTTCGTTATGCCATTTCTTCCATCAATGTTTTTACAAACAGCTTCCACATAGTGGTGAAGAACATGTCGATATGACTGACTATGATAAAGATGATTCCTACAAATCTTCATCAGAGCGGCTTGTTTTAAATAAAGCTGAATGTTCTTCTTTTAAGAATGATAATATATCTACTTAAGTACCTAAAACGAAAATAAACCAATACTTATGATTTAAGAGTACAGTAGCACACACATATTCACAATAATAAGTCTTGATTAACATTTAAATCTCCTGAAAAACCTGGTACAAAAGCCATTTAAAAAATCCTTATTACATTTTTCATTAAATCATTATTTTATAAGAAATTAACATGTAAAATAGTATATTAATTCTTGAAAAATCTGTATCATTTTGGTCAGTACACTAAACTGAAATCCTATTATTGCTCTCCTCAAGCAGTGGCATAAACGGCTGATACGCCTTGTAATACACATCTTATACAGATGTGAACCATATAGTAAAAAATTTTAAATATGAAAATATATATATATTTGTAAATAATTAAGGTTTTTCAAGAACTTAAAAAAATTTGTTGCCACTGATAATATATTTTGTATATATTATCATATATAATTTGCAGTAAATTATACATCTGCAAAGATAAATGCATGTGGGTGAGGCGAGAGTTATATGTCAGGACAGAAGAGTATGGCGCTCTGTCCTCTCTGCCTACCCTCTCGGAGAAACGGTGTGATGTTAAGTAAGTAACTTATATATTATCCCTTTGGTGTAGGCAAGATGGTACTGTAAATTATCCATTATTAATTAATTTAGTGCCATTTATGTAAATCTTTAACCTCAATTGCACTTTACACAAAAACTGTTTAGTCCTACAACATACGGAAATTACTTATGAAATGAATTTTAAAAATGGTGCATTTTCAGTGGGTTTTTTTAGAATGTTTCTGATGCACTAAATTGTCCTGTCTTCTGGCAATTGTTGATCAGTTTTACAACCCTTCCAACAGCTAATGTCAAGACTAAGTTTGGAGTTTGGCATCTACTATTCAAGTTTTCCTTGCCCGGGATACAGAGACATCATCTTATGTGTCGCCTTGCACATCAAAAGACACAATCTGAATTCTACTTCTTTAGGGAAACGAAGCCAAAGTATTTTGCGCAAGAGGGTAATGAGGGGGGATTTTTGATGTTTCTTATATAATTGGCCTTGCTGTTGCATTCGAAATACATTGTGATCTATATATATCATTATGCGTTTGTCAATATACTGTTCACCAGAATGTGTGCATCGTCAAATAAATAAGCGTCATCGAAAAGCTATTAAGTGGGCATTATACTCAGTCCGTGTCAGCGAGCAGGGAAGTGAGCAATGCAAGTATGCAAACACAGCCCTTGCGCTGACCATGTTCCTGCCATTGCCGTTGCCTGGCGCTCCCTTTGTTGGCAATTTTTTATGCGAAAGTCAAAGGATCGGCAGCGCGAATGAGTGCTCACATTCTATTCTGCTCAGTTACCACCGGGTGCGTAAAGTAAGAGGATGTGCGTGTTCTATCTTTTGTGCTTGCTTGTACTTTGCTTCTTGTAAAACACTCGCATAGATACATAAACTCAGGAGGCAGAGCGCCGAAGCTGCAACTAGTTCTACATCTTCCACTGCTCAAGGTCGAACGCTAAGTATAAAGTGGCAATGTAAACACCCACTGCCTTTGATGCGGCCGCACAAGTATTTTGTGGAGTAAATACACCAGCGGGAAGAGCAGTGGCAATGGTCGAATGTAATGCGCGCTTCAGGTGCCCACGATGGGTCCTTGTAAATGTTATTTCCAGGGTTTGCCGTGTTAATTTTCCCCTGATAATTTTCAATATGATTTGGCATCCAGCAAAAAGGAAATGGTTGAAAGAAAAAAATATATATTTTCATCGAATGAGTCTGATATATATTTCTAATAGAAAGAAACATCTATACAACAGTAAAATGCCTTTGTTACAACGTCCACACAATTTCATTGCACATTTCATTGTAAAGCTAATAATATTATATACAAAATAAGATGATTATAAAATTTGTTCACGTATTGATAAAAATTGTGATTAATATATTTCTGTAATCTCATTCAACTACTGGTTGAACTATAAAGTAATTGAATTGGCTTTGTAAAAAAACGTTATAAATAAAATACGTACAAGATCAATAAATAAATCATTATGTAAAACATTCATATTAGGTAATTGTATAATTGAAAACTTTTAACATCTAGTGTGATTTATTAATCTAAAATGTTGCACAGTAACTTTAATATCAGGACTAATTGGCAAAATGCTCAGTCGATAGCAATCCTCACGCAGGAACAGACTTGCGGGACCCGAGCTTCTGCCTCGTGGATTCCATGCAACATTTGAGTGGTCATTAAAAGCTTAATAAATGCTCAAGCTCCATCACAGTTAAAGTAGTTCTGAGATCATTCAACACGACTTGTCGAGATTCTCAAGTATGAAAACTGGCTAATTTATCACAAGATGACTTGTTGTCCAAGGTCTCAAGTATGAAAAATAGACAAATTGTCACATCATCACATGTTCTCAAAGCTTGCCTGCCAGTTATCTCTCCGCGGCCTGTCAGACGCAGTGCAATTGAAAAAGTCGTCTCCGTCAAAAGGATCGCTCTCTCTGGCAAATATATTTACAGATTCAGATTTTTTAATGTCCAGTTCTACTTTGGGCCTGTTTTTATTGCTCAGTTTCTGACTGCGTCTATTTTCCGGAATCCCTTCTTTTCCTGAACCAAAATCAAATCCGACCATCTTTTCAGTTTTTTCTTCCTTCATTATCACTTGAAGCTCTTCTCCTTCGTGAATAGTTTCCTTTCTAGTATGATCTCCGTTGACGTCCGCAGCTCTTAATATTCCATTTCTGGGCTCGGGGGAGAAATCATCTTCAAAAAGCGACCGAGAGGTCAGAGGGGGCGAAGAGTGGCGGGGGCGAGGAGAGGCAGGGGATCCTGACAAATTCTCAGAGCTTAATTCCTTGTCATATTTAAACCTGAAATTTGACACCCTAGCTGACATTGGGGACTCCTTTTCCAGGTTTGCATATGAACTTTCATATTTTGATATTGTTTTTTTTGTTAAATTAATATTTTCTACAAAGTCATTTTCAAAAGGAGAATTTTGAGATTTAGGCGAGTCTTTCTCCGAGAAATCATTTGAAAATCGGAATCTGGTTCCATTATTTTTGGGTGCAATTGGGGAGTCGATTTCCGACTGGTTGAAGTCATCGAAAAAGCGATGTCTGTGTCGAGAGCGAGAGGTGGGTGAGGATGGCGGCGGCGGGGAAGGGGAGCGGTGAGAGCGCGGCGGCGGGGCGCGGTGGCGTGGTGGGCGCGTGCGCTCCCCTCCACCCTCTCCACTGCTGCCTGATCGGCGCCATCCTCCGCTACTCATGGTGGAAGAGTATCTGGAAAGAATAAGATTGAACAATGAGCTTGTATATTTTATACAAGTATCAAATTTAACAAAATTATCAAGACAAAGGATATCATATTTTTCTGTTATTGAAAAAATGTTTTTAAAGATGTGAATTAAAAATTTTTCAACAATTTAACTCTAAATCTCTGGACATGAGTCGCCCCAGCATTAATATATCAGTCAAAGGAATTGATTTGCTCTTTTTGTCAATTTTATTTCATGAGAACTTATTTATATTATGGCCAATAGGAATCTTCAACATGAAACAAGACTAGAGGTTCATAATGGAGTTATGGTGACAAGTCTAATGTATGGAGCGAAGTCTGGGATTGGCAAAAAAATAATGAAATTAGACTGAATGCGGTTGCATAGGGGCATGTTTGGAAAATCTGTGTTTGATAGAGTGAGGAATTAACAATTAACTGTCGCATAGTAGACAGAATGAAGAAAGAATTGCTGAGATGGTTTGGTTATATGAAATGTGTGAGTGAGAAAAGGATGGTAAAGAAAATAACGAAGGGAACAGGAACAGAGGGCATCTGCGAAAACCTGCCATGATCAGATAAACCAAATATTGTAGGATGGTCATGTTAAAAGCTTCAACAATCGAAGAGTGTATGAAAAGATGTTTGAATATATGGTATAGAAGAGTGTGAAGTTCCACCCTCACTGCCTACCCCTGCGGTTAAACGGTGTGATGGTTTTACCTCTAAAGATTAGCTAAATAATTTTGTCAGTGCCAAAATTCACAATTTCAGTTGCAACGGTGTAATAAGTTAATGATTCCAACAACCAGACTTCATGTTGTTGGGAAAATATCAAAATTAATCTATAAAAAAAACACAAAAAATTAAACTTATTTTAAATTCATGTTATTTCCACAATATATTTTTTAAGCTTATTGTGCATTAGTGGAGAATGTAGCAATAATAAACCGCAAGTGTAATTTTATTAAGTATTTTTTATTAGAAAAATCAAAAAGACAAAAAATAGCCTGTGATGAAATATTTTCCACATTTTCAGGAAAACATGATTGTTTATTGTGCACTACATATTCTGGTTAGTAAGTATTGATGCATGCGTACGAGACATCGCCCACAATCACATTTCTCGAGTGCGCATTGGTGAAATCTAACTTGTCACCCACGTGATTGCCTGTCACCTTCGACAGGCGTGTCATTGGTTCGTCATCACTGTCTTAGAGTATTTTATTTAAGAAGGAAGAGTATAAATATTTTTTTATAAAAGTACCTTTGTTTGTACACATTTATTTAAAAAATTTTAATCAAATAAATATATTTTCATAGCAGTTTATTATTTTAAAACCAAATGAATTAATCAATTAGAAAGTCATACAGAAAAATCAGATCCACGAAAAAATATTTGGCTGCTAGCTGAATTTGAACCAAGGATCTCCTCCAGTCCGGGGATATCCTAATAAATGAGACTTACAGATAAGGTTGATATATTCCCAGAAATATACAAGGCCGCTATAGCGTAATTGGATAATGCACCTGCCCCGGATGGGAGGAGGTCCGTGGTTGGAATCCTGGTAGCAGCCAAATATTTTTTCGTGGATTTGATTTTTCTATGTCTTTCTAATTGATCAATTAATTTGGTTTAAATTTCACAGAACTTTGTTCTGAAAAAATTGTAACTTCACAATAAGAATGTGTTCGTGAATATATGTAATTTATTATTTTAATCTTAAAAATTTTTTTCCTCAAAATTTTGGCACAATTTTATCATTATATGTATTAATAAGCTGTTTCAGAGTTTTTAGGCCAAATAAATAAATAGTACAGACAGCTTGGACAATAATCGGTCCCTAATATATCTATACATATTAAAATGCAACCAACCTGTGAACCGGTTCCTCAGACTGCCACGGTGGTTCCCCTCTCCTGCGCCCCTCTCTTCTACCCACGGTGCTGTAGCCTCGTTCTACATTTATAGAAAAAAAATCTAACTGTTAAAATCCACACCTTGTTTATTCAGTAATAAGTATGACAATTTTAGTTCCACTGTATATTTAATTTAATTTTATGGGGATCCCCATTCGTATCGTATCCGTTCTTATTCCACTCCCCACATTCATTACCGGCACCGTATCCCTTTAATTATTGCCTGCAACTGTTTTAATTTTATTGATAATGAATTTTCACAAAGTTAAACAGAAAAACTTTAGTTACGGTATTAGTTATCATGTTACACTAAGCAAAAATTTTAAATTCAGAAAGGAAGTATATGTTTACCGTCAGGTCTCCGCCTGTCGTCGTGTGACCATCCCCGCTCTCTTCTTGCCTCTCGACTGCTGGGTCGCCGCGTATAGCTCCCCTCTCCTGACCAACTAAAAGCAAAATAAAAGTAATAAAAAGCTAAATACTTTTTGTTCCTGTTGATTGCCACCAAAATTCAAAATCAACATGTACAAAAAAGGCCCAAGATTTTCTGAATTTTTGTGATTTTTCTTTTTACGAAAAAATCATGAAACCATGCGTATATTAAAAAAACACACATTCATATTATTTTATCATAAGTGTCAATGCAATGATTTTTTTCGTTTAAGTAAAAAAAAAATTTTTTTCTATTCCGATAATGTTGCCAACACATTTTATGAAAAAATAATTATTTATTTTTATTTGTTTATTAGAGATAGCTACCGTTATTATTTTATGCCTACCTAATATTCTTCTGTGTGGTATATTTTGTTGCACGGCATGACACATAAATAAGATACAATTTCACACACACATATTTCAAATAAACACAATATAAGTAATGTATTTTTGTTAATAAATCGCTGTTAGTATTAAAAAACTGACAAATATCGCAAAACATATTGTATATATTTGTGTATACATGTACAAATAAATCGAAAAAAATAAATCGTATTTCCCGCGCACTTTGCGCGTAACCATGACGAAATTTCGATTGTACAACACCCGGTTTGTGGCGCCATTTACAACATTCTCATACGATTTTGACAGCAGAAAAACCTATATTTTGATTGTTGATTTTAATCTATAATCGGCGATGTTTTTTAGTTGAAAATAAATCGACAGGTCACCACGGGATTTTTCTAGTGGGAAAAAATCACGTTTTTCAAATTCGATACGCGGCGGCCGAGAAATCATTAACTACGTTCCTGTCGGACATATCCGGCGAGACCCTAGGTTCATTAAAAATGATTTAATGTGTTTTTTTATTTATATTGAATTTTATTTTTAATACTGATTGGTTTCATAGCTCTACTCATTCCGTACGGAATAAAAATCAAAGCGAATTTAATTTTACATTTTTCACTTTAATTCAATTTCAAGAAATTTTACAAAATTACCCGCATTATTTTTCATTATATAAAACATATATTATAAAACCTCAATACATTTTCTCAATAAATACAATATCATAATTGTTGTCATAACAAAATATTCCGAAAAAAATCCAAGATGAAAGCCGTTTTGATCATACAGGACTAGAAATTCAATTATATTGTTTCGGAGATAAGTCTATAGAACTCCATAATAACACATGAAAATAAAACACATTTGTTTTTAGTTTTACTTATTTAATTTTTGAGAGATGTGTTTCTTTTTTAGTCTTAGTGCTTGAACATAATTGTTGATGATGAACAGAATTGTTAACTAAACTGAAAAAAAAAACAAGAATTAATAGGAATAATGCTGTCTCTTTCTCATTTATATCAAACTGTACAGCTATCCTCTTTCATATATGTATGCAATAACTTTCATTAGTTTATACATGATTAGTGTTTCGTGATCGCTGCACGCGGGCCGCGCCAAGATTTGACTGGTTGGGCTGGCGCCTAATGTGTCCTGCGCCAATCGCTGGCCAGGATTCAAATTTTTAAAAATCCGCACAGTGACAGGTGAAATGCGTGTCAGGTGTCGTTTTTCGATGGGAATCGACATTCCTCTTCGTTTGTGTTCAAGTTCAGTTCCATTTAGCCTTCCGGAAAAGACACACCAACTGTTGCGGATTCGACGAAGCCAGGAGAATCTCGATTGAAGCGGCATCCGCCTTCCCAGGAAACCACAAGTACCATTTTGTCCACTCTCGTAGTTAGCTTTGGCCCAGTGTATCTCGGGTGCCATTTACGGTCAATCATATCGGCGGCGATTGAAAAGGGAAAATCTTTCTTTCTAATATCCGACCCGCGTGCGATGGTGGCGAGACGTTCGTCATCGCACAGAAAATTGTTTCTTAGAATCATGTCAAATACAAACCCTTACTTAAATTCTTAAAATTATATAGCAGTTTTTTTCAATAGGTTTCATATGTTGTTGAATGTAAAATAGTTAGATTGATAATGTCCTCACAAAAATTAAATAAGTAGAACTAAAAAACAAGTGTTTTTATTTTCATATGTCTGAAAACAGGTGTAGTCATGGCAAAACATACTAAGTTGAGTATTTTAAATTACTTTTATTTGTCATAAGTCGGTTTTCAAAAACCAGTCATTAGGGCTGAAGAAATGTCAGCTACTGACATGCTGATGCACAACAAATTAACCCGGAAATATTCTGTTACTGTCTCATGACTGTGAAAATATATTACTATAGTCTTCTAGAGCATTTTGTCGCATTTTACTAGCTTCATTTACCAATTTATTAAAAATTAGAACTATTTATTGAAAAATGGCCAATTTCTAAAAATAATCTGAGACAATTAAATATATTCACATCTCTGTCTTAACCTTTCCCGTATGCTGCTAAAATAAAAATGCCATCCCAGTACTCTCAGTGTGTGTACATGCAGACCTTCGCGAATTTTAAGTCAGATAAATTTGAATATTTTAAATTTTTTACTTATAATTATATTAATCATTGACATAATACTTGATATGTGTTTAAGTGTATATATATATATATATATATATATATATTAGGTCCTTACATATGAAATTGGCGTTTAGTATGGGAGGAACATAAAGGCGATTTTTTTTTATTATAATATATTTATTTAATCAAAGTATGTACCATTGCTATCTATGCACTTTTGCCATCTCATAGGTAGTTCATCGATCCCTTTACTAAAAAAACCATTCGGACGGGAATCAATAAAATCTTTGAAGGCGGTTTGGACTGCCCCATCGGAGTTGAATTTTTTCCTTTGCAAGAAGTTATCCAAATTTCGAAAAAAATGGTAATCTGTTGGGGCAAGGTCCGGAGAGTACGGTGGATGTCTTAGACATTCCAATTGAAGCTCCTCTAATTTGGTAGCCGTCTGTTGTGCAGTGTGTGGTCTAGCGTTATCATGAAGCAGCAGTGGCCTAGAGCGATTAACCAGCCTCGGTTGTTTAGCAGCTAGCTTTTCCATCATGGTTTGCAGTTGCTGACAATAGACATCTGCCGTAATCGTCTGGCCAGATTTAAGAAAGCTGTAGTGAACGACACCAGCACTAGTCCACCAAACGCTCACAAGTAACTTTTTTGGAGTCAATTTTCGCTTGGGGCATGGTTTGGCTGGTTCGGCAGGGTTCAGCCATTGCGATGAGCGCTTCCGATATCGTACAGGATCCACTTTTCATCACAGGTAATGATTCGATTTAAAATCCCTTCATTATTGTGCCGGTTGAGTAATGCAACGCAGCAGTCAACGCGCGTTTGTTGATTTGCTTCACTCAATTCGTGAGGTACCCACCTTTCAAGCTTTTTCACCTTACCAATTTGCTTCAAGTGGATTAAAACAGTTTTATCACTAACACCGCAGCTTGCAGCTAACTCGGATGTGGTTTGCGATGGATCCGCTTCCACAATAGCCTTCAATTCTTCATTATCAACTTTGGTCTCCGGCCGTCCACGGGGCTTGTTCTGCAGGTCGAAATTTCCAGAACGAAAACGTTGGAACCAAAAACGCACTGTGTTTTCTTTTGCGGCACCGTCGCCATACACATCATTAATCCTTCGAGCCGTTTCTGCAGCACTGGTGCCACGGTGGAACTCGTACTCGTAAATAACGCGATATTTCAAGTTTTTCATTTTGTAAACTGAGTGACGCAAAGAAAAAAACAATTGAGGAAAAAACAAATGAATTATAATTTTCAAAACACAAATACATGAGTAAATAGCTATATAAATTTGGATTTGGAATTCCTAACCAAAGAGAAGATATTTGAGATCAAATTTGCCAGTACGGCAAAACGCCAATTTCATATGTAAGGACCTAATATATATATATATATGCATCAATTATTGTGTTAAACATTATAAAAAAACATTGATCATAACGAACGAAAGCACAAAGACACGTCTAACTCGGCCAGCATGTGCTGTACTACTACAGAGTGTAAATTGGTAATACTGTACAAAACAGCCCTCCGCAATGCCTCCGTGCTTTGTGCACCACGCATTGCGCTCTCCGCACCACTCTCCACTGACACCACATTGGCAAATTAATGTGAGTTTATTCGAGAAAACATTTTTTTTATTGCGTCCTGTACAGATTGTGATTATTTTATCCTAAACATAAATAAATTACGGAGAATGGCTGTAATATGGACTCTGTATTAATGAGAACCAGACTCAAACCAGAATCTTCTGATTTGGGTCTTCTGGGGTATTATGCTGTGTTATTACTACCTTTCTGGCCGACATCTCGGATCCCATTGCAGGGTCCATCATCGGGGCTGATGTGTTGACACATTGGCCCTGATGATGGACCCTGCAATGGGATCCAAAACGTCGGCCAGAAAGGTCGTACTCAGCACAATACCCCAGAAGACCCACACCAGAAGATTCTGAGTGGCCGTGAAAACCTAAGAACATTCTTAATGTCAACTCAATTTACAGCACCGGAGAGGAAAGGTGAAACTAAATATTTCATAAATTAAAATAATTACCAATAACTTCATTACGAAACGTTTTTACATTGCATAATTTGAAAAATATACCGCAGTAACGACTTACTCATCATCATCATCCCGTGGGGACAATCTCCGCCTTCTGTGCCGGTCTCTTCCGCTACCGGAATCCCTCCTCTCCCGGGAGCCACCAGAGTCTCTTCTCTCACGAGATCCTGCTGACTCATGCCTGTCAATCAATACATACAACCTTCTTAACAACATTTTTAACCATATATTCTAAGAAGTAAACTATATAAAAATGTCTCAACAGATACTGAAAATAATACCTTACAAATAAATATGTAACCTCTTAAAAGAAACAAATCTGAAAAAGAAAATCTCATAACATATTTATTTTTCATCGCAGTATACAATTATCAAGAGATTACACCGCCTAGAGGCATCAAACATACTTTCAACTTTTCATGACAATTCAATTAATTTTTTTGACATAACTATTGCACATATAAAATTATTTTCACTATCATTGTTTACGGCATACATTGGTTAATGTTTTCCATTAACAAATTATGTGTCATAAAAATTTCAAGATGGCAGAGTTATGTGCTGTCCTGCAAAGGTCCCGTTCCCAGCCATCGGCGCACATGTGGCCGGTCGCCCTCTTTCTTTCGTGGCCGGTGGAACAGATATGGCCCCAAGTTACATTGTTGATCGTTGTATATTTAAAGCCATTGGAATTAGGTATGATAATATTGTTAGAGTAAAATTTTTTTGTATAAATATTTTGGTGCAACAGATAACACAAACAGTGAAATTGGACACTATTAGTAAGAAATTCGCAGGCCAAATCAGAAATCGCGCTGCGCATCTTAGAAGGAGGACCCGCAAGTCCTCGGCTAAGACCGGTTCTCTTCGAGAGATTTTCGAGGAAGGTCAGACGCCATCCTGTCCAGGGAGTCAGCAACGACGACCATGTGTGGCGGTGATAGTGTGGGCTCTTACGAAAAATGGAAATAAACTAATGTAAAACTTAATAAGTCAACAGGCACCTTTCTCTGTGATAAGATCGAGTGTGCGGCACAGGGTCTCTAGGAGGAGGAGGCTCTTCTTCCCATGGAGACACATCACGAGACGATGATGAGGTCTGACCTAAAAAAAATTCAATGTGATTGTGAAAGCACGTAAATTATTTCTGAATTTGCGAATACATACACGGGCCAAATAGCACCTACATTTAAAATTGTAATAATCTTCGTAATTCTTGTTCTGATATGAAATACAACTGCATCTCAATTTCCTCCATTCTAATAAGAGTGTATTTTAAGTTACCAAGGATATTAATTTGTTTCTGTTGCAATAAAACCAAAAAATATGAATACAGTAGAACCTCGTCAATTCGAAATTCAAGGGACTCAAAAAAATATTTTGAATTATGCGAAACCCCGTTAATTTGAAATTCGAGGTACAAAAAAATCGCGATGCGATTGCGAAATTTACCGAAAATTTTAAAACTCATAAAAAAGCCATTAATTTTGTGGAAAAGTCTGTATTTTTTAATCAATTGTACTTTTTGTCGCGATGTTTTTAGGGCAAATTATAAATAAAGAATGTTAACAATAAAACGGATAACGTAATATCAAAAATATAAATACAAAGTAAATCAAAACTGTTGATTTTATAGAAGAAATTTGTAAGAAGGTGCGTAAAACAAATTGAAATGTGATTTAACAATAAAAACTAACAAAATAATACCCAAAAACTAAAAAAAACAATGCATAATACAATAAATGGATCCGTCACCACGACAACGCATACAAAATGGCGCGACAGCCGTTGGGATTTTCACGCCGACGAATATCATGATACATACCACCCACAGACTAAAATCGTGTGGATGGTATCATAGCTGGTAGTAAAAGGAGTACAACTACTAAAAAAGGTCATTAGTTAAACGTTAAAAGCATTTACATTTAATAAATAGTTTTCTCCTATTTATGTTACTTCATTACTAACTTAATATGTACTCGTTCGAGCCGGAACCCAAATATGAAAGATACCCCGTTGAAAAATTTTAATTCATCTAATGTTGACGTTACAAATTTTTGGAAAGAAGAAAGGAAATTTCGTTTGCAAATTTCAATGAATGTAGAATTGAATTTTCTAAATATTTCCATGTAAAACCTGGGGAAATGAAAAGTTCTTCCGCATAAATTGCGCAAAATATTTATATGTGAATGGATGGAGATGAAACGGAACTTCGACTTTTCGGTGTAAATAGCGGAAAAACGTGAAAACAAGGAAAGTAAAACTGAAGTTTTACTGTATTATCTTAATACAAAAATTGCGACATTTCTATTCATAAAGTACCCGATATTAACATATTTGTTCTTCTCATTTGAAATGTTTTTCAACTTTGTCAAATTACAAAAAATTTGAATTATATCAACTAAAATGTATTGATTTGTGGCGCATGGGATTAAAAATTATTTCGAATTATGACTTACCGGGGTTTTCGAATTATCGGGGTTAATTTACCATGAAATTAACATTTTCAGACTCGTGGATTTTAAAAATTTTAAATTATCGGGGTTTGCATTAATGGATTTTTACTGGAATATGTTTTTGATAGATTCCTTCTGTACATGGATATTCCCAATTCTTCTTGCCAGCAAGATAAAATCAATAGTAAGGCACTGAAAGTCATTAAAAATATTTTACACTACTAATGAAGAATGCTTACGTGTATGCCACATTTTGATGTTCCGTCTTGTCCTCCTGTGATGCTGTGGTTCGTGGTGTGGGGGGGATTCTTCTGAGGACCAGGGGGAGCCTCCACCCCTGCTACTTCGCCTGGGACCTGTTCCGCGTGGGCCCTCATTTAACAGGGCCCAGGCATCACGACTGCGCCGGCCAGCACTGCCTGACTCAGCTCCTCCTGAAAGGAAGAAATATTGATTTTAATATTGTTACTGCACAACGCCTTTTTAAATTTGTACAAAACTCATTACTGAATGTGAATTATTTATTTATTTATGGAAAACAGTAAAAATAAAAATCGGGTTACACAAGAATATTAAAAAAAGAGAGACTATATCACATAGAATTAACAAGTTATCAGTGGCGTGCAGCGCATACAAGCAAAAAAGCTGTGCATTAGTAAAGATTCTGGGAAACAAATATTAATTAAATAATCCTTATCTTAAGAAAAAGTTGATTTAAAATTCTAGTCGTAATTCGTCCTACGGCTAAAGTTTTATTTCCGACTTTTCTGTGCCTAACTTCATGTCAATTCTTCATTTATTTCACCAATTTGTTCCATAAATATAGTCAAATCGAGAAAAAAACATGTATTTTTAAGGCTGCGAGTTTTGTGTAATAGACAAATAAATTTAGCGTACTTCTTTGAAAGGTCCTATGCCAGGTGAGAACTACGCGCACGTAATTGCAGAAATGTTATTTTTTACAAATTCCACCCAAAACTTTTGGTGTAAATTCTATGTCTTTTCTATGGTGAATGTAAATACAAATACCATCTCTCATCTGTCATATCATAAAGATATCATAAAATGTTTGATTTATTTTTGTGAAAAGAAACGTATATCTGAAATTAGTATTGTTCCCGATTTAATTATATATAAATCGTCTTCGAAATATATTGAAATTTTTTATTATTATTATATTATTATTAGTTTATTATTATTATATATTATTATTAGCCGTATTAGTTATACCTGTATGAAATATTTATTTATTTAGAAAATATTGTTTACAATACTTCTTTTATAGTGCAGTTATTTTTGTGGATTGAAGCTACTCAAAATAGTTCATTATATATAGTTAAAAAAAAATAAAAAATGTATATATGCATATATATATATTTAATATACCTAGGTATATAGTCGGTCACAGCATAACCAAAGTTTATACCCACTGCACGCCACTGCAAGTTATGTATTAAAATATAAAAACAATAACCTTAAAATATACAAAAAAAAATTAAAGATTTAAGTTAAAACAAAACAAGAGAGTCAAAGAATTAAAGGGAAATGAGGAATGGGGAGGAAGAAGATCAAGAAGAACAGATCAAATTTGTAAAAAGAGGAAGAGACAAGAAGAAAAAAAAGAGCAAAATAAATATAGCATAGAGATATGTGAGCAATACATCTGCATATACATATACGAGGTCTGGACAAAAGAAAGTTGTTGTTAGATATAATATATGAATCCATCCCGGAGTTCATATGTCTACAGCTAAGTTGGTTGGTGGGAGAGGTGTTAAAGGTCAGTATGGTAGATTTTTTTTTTTGAGAAACATACGGTACAATATAATAAAAAAATTATATAATATCGAAAAAATATTAATTTAGTATGACCAGTGAAGTTTCCTCGAAGCTGGTAAAAAAGAAAATTCTTCTCAATGGAAGCCACCCCATCTCGTGGGTTATGAGGTTATTCAATAAGTTCTTTAGAAATAAAGTAACTCATTTCAACACTAGGTAAACTATGATGTATGTATAATAACACATACACATCGAATAATATTATATTATGTAGATAATATATTTTTGATAAATAAAATTGATGGAATAAGTAGGTAAGAAAATGCTGGAATTTGGAAGTTTCTCTATGTACGGGTGTGTCACGACAGAGGAGTGTGGCACTCTGTTCATGGAGAAATGGCATGAGGATAGGTTAGGAAAAGTTATTTAGAATTTATTAAGTTTACATACACTCTGCACTGTCAGAAGCACACAATTGACAGAGAGCAAGCAAGTAGACATTTTTCAAGCACATATTTAACTTACAGATTAGGTATTCCTCCCACTATTATAAACCATGATAGTTGTGGCATAGTTGTTTCTTCCATTTTATATTCTAGTTGAGCATATATCATCTGACATTATTTTGTACAACAAGGTGGTCTAGACCTTATGTGGATGACAGAATTTCGCAATCCATATAGAAAAAAGTAACCCATGAAAACCAAGTTCTTATTATACTCCCTTTCTCATTTACTAGTGGAAACTGGTTTGGCGCTTAAACTACACGTTGGGCTTCGGTCGGGCAACGCTACGAAAGGGAGTAATAAAAAATTTCCAAAAATCCAAAATTATACTATAATCAAGTTCCGTGTCTACCAGACGCGTTGAAATATTTTCGTACAACTTAGTTAGTTGTATGAAAAACCATTAAAAATTTGAAAAATCCAAAAATTTATTAATTTTTTTTAACGAAAATTTGATAGACCTTCTTGATCGTCGCCACGAGTCTGCTTGCAAAGTTTCAGCTCGATTGGATGACGGGAAAAGGGATAAAAATCGATCCAAAGTTTTTGCGTCAGGCAAGCAGACACCACGAGTAAAAAAAAAGGTATGAAAAGAGTATAAAGGGAGTAAAAATAGGAAAAAAGACCATCTATCCAGTAATTATCTCTCCATTAGACAGACTCGGCATGTAATGAAAGTTGAGAAATATTCTTCTAATTTATTATTAAAAGACTAACATATTAATGCAATTGTTAACATCACTAGTATTTATTTTTATTTATTTCCAAGTTTTTTTTATTTTATTTTTATTGTACACATATTTAATTTATTTTACGAGGGTTTTATGACATGATGCAAAAAATTTAAAAATATATTGATTTAATGAATTTTAATATTTTTATGTGTTAAATGAAACGGATATTTTTAACGAACTGTATATTTCATGAGAAGCAAATCTCGACGTTTTGCTGAAGTCTTATCCAGTGTCATCAGGAGAGCGTCCTATCACCTACCACAGTTCGGCCTCCATCCCCTGATGACGCTGGATAAGACTTCAGTGAAATGTCGAGAATTGCTTCTCAGTGAAATATACGGTTCGTATAATATATCGTTTTCATTTAACACATATATGTGTCTAAAGACCGTAATACATAATAACCTAATAATAATAATAATACTACTCTTTAATTTAAATGTTGCCAAGTATCTATTTTTGATGAAGAATGCCCAGGCCATCTGTTGAATCTGGAGAAGAGGTCAAAAAAATCCATTATAATGTGTTGGCAGACCGTTGGATGAAGTTCAGAGAGATTGTTGACATTGTAAACATCTCAATGCATACAAAATATCCGACACGAAAAATTGAAATTTTGGTGAGTGTTATATTTAATTACTTTTTTATTTAAGTATAGGAATTTATTGTAAATACATACATCAAGAAATTTTAGTCATACACTTCATTTTAAAAAACAGTTGACTTATCCTCAGGTCAATGGTAGTTTCGATAGAATTTTTTATGATTGATTCACTCACTTATCTACCTTGCAGAGACAGGCTTAAACATTATTTTTGCTGCCGTGTATTTAAAGTTAATCTGCTGCATATGGATTATAATTCTCAGCATTTTATAGATGATTAAACCTTATAGTTTTGTACTGTAACCCACCATTAAATAGTGTTTTAATAAAAAAAAATTAAACCCCTGGCATTTAAAAGATTAAAGATATACCATTTGATGGATTAGAAAATTACTTGGATGAATGGTTAGTTATCCATTAATTTGAGCGGATAATTATTTATCTACATATTATAATAGATTGCAGACAAAATGGATATGTAGCATTCGAATACGAGGATGTCAGGTGGCAAAAGAAAACTATTGGGCGACTAACTATTGGGCACGATATAAAGCATCGGCTGGTTGGTGATTCATAACCTTTACTTTTTTAGTTTTGTCCTCGACTTGTCTAAGCATATTTCATAATTGTTGGTTGAAAAGCTGCCCTCGTTTTAAAGACGAGTATGTACATAAGTAAAACAGTATATATACCTACAATTGTGTACTTAATAAATAAACATTCAAAATGTATAGGTATAAGAATCTTTACTTATATTATAAGTAATAAAATAATAATAATAATAACAAATTTATTCCAGCAGAATTGAGTGTTAAGTGCAATACTCAATCTGCCGTAAAAATACATATTTCATTAACATAAACAATAAATTATATAATAATTATAAAATAATATGAAAAATACATATCGAGGGTAGAAAGCCAAAAGGGCGTTAGTCATTATTTTTAACTTCAGAGGAGAACAAAAGAAAGTTCTGTCAATCTGATTTTGTCAATGTTTATTTTATTATTAAACGATTTCCATACGTGTTTAGGATTAACAAATATAGAAATCGTTTGGTTATTAAAGAAACATTGACAGAACTTTCATTTACTCTCCTGTAAAGTTAGAAATAATCACTAACGCCCTTTTGACTTTCTACCCTCGATATATTTTTATGAATAAAACAAAGAAATTACATATATACATTATAAATAAAAATAATACCAGAGTAAATATTAAAAAAATTTAAGTACTGGGCCTGCATTCTGTTCAGATGTAAATATTTGTTTCATTGGAAGACCTATTTTTAATCAAAAATACTTCCTCTGGAGGAATAAACAAGCCAGCATGGTGTATCTTACTTAATAATTGCTTCTTTATCTTTGTCATACAGGTCTTCACAAATAATGTGTATGTACTAAGATTATTAGTTCTAAATTCATATTTCCTCGTTAACTGAGACATTCTCCCCATTTAGTTCCATTAATTAGCATGCAGACAGATTAAAGTCGACATGAAATAGAGACATACGGCCACCCTGTCTCACAAAATATTTAAAATGGACCTATTCCTATAGAATTCTAACTTGATACTTTATGTCATCAATGTAAAAATATATATATATTGAAAAAAAAAATGTAATTAATTTACTCTCTACGTCTGTACAAAGAAAGTAGGAACAACTTAATGACTGGTTGCGGGGCCAAATGTCTGACATATATATATATCATTAGACAAAAATTCTACTACCAAGCACTTTAAACAATATATTTACCTGTCAGAACGATCTCTGGTGAGGACCCACTAGCAATATCACTTATCGATCCAGAAACCAAGGGCTGCGGTGCAGTCAGTTGTGCGGGAGATTTTCTAATCGGTTCAATGAGTTTTTCCGGAGTTCGTGTGATTTCTTTAATCACCAGTGGGGATTTTCGGAAAGCTTCATCGGCCGTGTTTAGTGATAAAGAGTTATCAATACAGTCAAAGAAATCTGAGTGATCAAATCCGTCAGATTTTTCGTCAGACCTTTTTCTCTCTTTCGGAACCTGAAGCGGCGCGCTCAGCTCCGGCTCGTCAGGCAGATCTGCGCTGAGGGGCCTAGGGGTTTCATCGACAGTAGACAAGTCTCTCAAAGCGGCATATCTATCAGAATTTGACTTGGCATTTTTACTTTCACTGTCTTTACCGTTCGTGTCAGATGCAGCTGTAACGTCGATGTCTGGAGTAGGTGATAGGTTTGTTTTGTGCAAGCTGCTAATGACACTCTTGAGCTCCTCTAATTTGGAGTTAGGCGCCGCTGATTTAGATTGAGGGTTGGCTATATTCAAAGATTCAAATTTAATATCGCTAAACAATTTAGTAGCTTCCCCCGCCTGCACAGGAGTGGGATCATTCGGCAATTCAGGTTGAGAGCTGAGGGAATCCAGTTCCTCTTGATTGGGAGCAGTGACATCGTTGGGTAAGCTTTTGAATTCTTCCACTTCTATTTCTCTAAACACAGCGTACCTGTCGTACGAGGGTTTGCTATTATTGTCTTTAAAATTATCAAAATTGGCTACAAATGCATCTGAATTACCGCCGGCGAAATTATCCTCAAAGTTGGCTTCAAACTGAATGTTGGTTTTGTCCAGGGTATGCGGAGGTCTTTCTGCAACTTGCGGGGGTTTATCAGTGGGTGTTTCTTTTTTTATTTCGTTCCCGGTCTGAAGATACTCTCGTAGGTGGCCGGTGAGTTGGACTATGGTCATACGTGACAGAACGTCAGCGGGCATGCGCAACCTGTCAGCCAGTTCGTCCACCCCGCAGGTCAGCAGTTGGGCCAGGGTAATGTCCAGGCCTGGGGAGGGTGAGGGAGCGGGACGACGTGGGGGAAGATAGTCATCCTCCCATCCCAGCGAGGCGGTGGGGGCAGGGCGACGACGGGCAGGGAGGGGCAGGGGCGGTCCTGTGTCACTCCTGTCCACCCTCTCCACTGGTTTCTTC
>JADDOH010010579.1:0-32000 GCA_016648135.1 Agrypnia vestita
TTAGCAGGTAAGCGTGATCCCTGATCACTGCGTAAACAGCGAAGGCTTCTTTCTGGTTGGAATGCCACCGCATCTGCTCTGGGGACCACTGGCCTGATATCGTCTTGTCGTCCACCTGGCCGCCCCAACCTGCGTCCGCTGCGTCTGTAGTCAGGAAGTGGGAGAAGGTGGCTTCGTGTATTGGGCAGGACTCCCCTACGGCCTCCAACCACCACTCTAGGTCTTGCCGAACCGCGGCAGGAAGCTCCACTTGTCTGGATGGCTCGTGCCTCTGCAGCTGGCGGCTGAATCTCTGCAGTCTTCGGCAATGCGTTTGCATTGCATGCGTTTGAATTGCACCCCGAGGGGTGGCGAAGTTTGCGAAGTTGAGTCTCCCCAAGAGGCCTAGAACCTGCTTGGGGGAGCAACTGCCGGCCTCGATCGGGCGGCGCAGTACTTGGCGAAGGCCAGAGCACTTGCGGTCCGAGAGGGATTTCTGGTTGGCTTCCCCAGAGGCCTAGAACCTGCTTGGGGGAGCAACTGCCGGCCTCGATCGGGCGGCGCAGTACTTGGCGAAGGCCAGAGCACTTGCGGTCCGAGAGGGATTTCTGGTTGGCTTCGGTGTCCCAAGTTATGCCCAGAAACTCCAGCTTTTGGGTAGGTATAAGGACACACTTGTCGCGGTTGATGCACCAACCCAGATGCTGGAACAGATTGACCGTCTCTACTGCCTGGGTCGCTAGCAGGTCCCTTGACTGATTGGCCAGAAGGAAGTCGTCCAGGTAGACTACGGTCCTTATTCCTCTCTTCCGCAAGAGTCCTGCTAGCCAGTTTGACAGCGTTGCGAGCATTCTCGGGGCTGATGACAGGCCAAAGGGCAGGCAGGTCATCTGGAGAAGTTCCCCTTGGTAGTACAGTCTCAGGAACTTTCGGTGCGATTCCGCTATTGGTAGGTGAAAGTATGCCTGGGTTAGGTCGATTTTTACCAACCAATCTTTGGGCCGGAGGAAGTCTGGGACCCGAAAGAAAGTGGTTGAACAGCTTGAAGGGTTTCGCCTCCACAAAGGCATTCAACGCCGTCAGGTTGAATATCGGCCTTAGGGAGTTGTCCGACTTCGGAGTTAGAAACAGATTTGAGATGAAGCTCGGAGAATGATCTGCTCTTTCCAGCACGCCTGACATCCTCAGGGCCTGAATGTGACTCGACATGTCTCGAGACTCCTTCGTGCTGAAGCTGCTCAACAGCTGCCTGGTGGGGAAGACTAACGGAGGTTTGGCCACAAAGGGGATTCTCGCGCCCCTGAGGATTCTCAGCACTATAGGTGGTGCCCCGAACTCCTTCCACGTGCTTGGAACCTCCTCAAGCGTCCTCCCCAGAACTGGTTGTTCAGCCTCGCGTCATCTTCTACCTCTACGGCTACGGTCACCAGCGGGTTTTCGGCCGTGGTCTGCCTTCCGGATAGGTCTCCTGTTCGGGTTCCCTGGGCCTCGCTCCCTGTGCCTCGGCTCCGGCAGAAAGGGCTTACGGGACTGGAGGTATCCCTGGTTCGGAGCTCGACGAGAAGTTGACGGCTGGGGCTGAGATGTTGACGGTTGGGCCAGGTTTCGGGTTGCGGGCGAGACCATCACCTTCTCCTGGCCCCCCGTTCTTTAGGATATACGCCGATAGCTCTTCCCTATTGAACAAGTATCCCGAGCTTGGAGGGATTTTGGCCGCACCTTCTCGCACGAAAGGGTCTTTGAAGCCCTCCAATATGGCCTTTCGCCGGTTCAGTATACACTCTGCCCGTCTGCCGCACACAATCTGCAGGATGTCGTCCGAAACCTTATTGTACGGAGCATCGCTGGTGAACATCGACTGAATCCGCTCGAAGAGAGCCGAAGCGGAAGGATTAGAAAATTAAAAATACGGCGCGTTATCGATCCTTCTCAAGTCGTCGTTCACCGACAATTCCACAAACGTGGGAGTCGCCGCGTAGGTTCTCTGCGTTTCCGCATAGCGAACGCCTGACCACTCGTCGGAATCGAAGTGTTGCAACTTCGAGATCTGTTCGATCCGCTTCGTGTTCCGGAAAAAATGTGGAACGCTTCACGATTTTGCGTGTCATCCTTGCGCAGGGGCCATGCTAATCTTCTCTGTATCGTTCCAATTTTAGTATATGTACTGCCGAAGCGAGTACCGTTGGCGGCGTTTGATGATAAAATGGCCGCGCCGCCTGCTAACAAGGCCTCCGTCAGAGCAGTCACCTGTTTTAGCAGGTGGTCTACACGCGGGTCGTATGCTACGCGGCGTCTCTTTCGACTCGGTTCTTCGAAAGAAGATCCGTCATTCGAGGATACCGGCGAACGAGCTTGCTCGTCCGCCATCTTGTTAACAATCGTTTGACGAAATTCACGGGATTTACACTAAAATATCAACGTCCTGTCGCACTATGTTAAAAATTTGTATAGTCTAATGTTTGTTAACCTAGGGATCAAAAATTAAGGGGGTAGGTTGCAATAGAAACACAAAAAAAACACAACAAAAGTTGGCGTGTCTAAACGCATGCAAATGGCGCGAAACAGCGACGTCATATGAAAGAAAAACCGTTGCGCCGGCGAAACCGGAAACAGGGATACCAGCGGGAATAAATTGTCGCAAACAGGGAATCAGAGGGGGTAGGAACGCGTGTCTTGTGGCGAAACAGCAGGCTGTTCTCTCATAATGGATTCCAGGCGTCGAGACGGAACACAAAATACTCATTTATCAGGAATATTGGTGGTATCCTGTCTGGGCCAGCGCTTTTATTGTGATCCAGTTGTTTAATTAGAGTTAAAATCTCACCTTGATTAATACGGATATTTGATATATTTATTAGATCGGAAACCTCGAAATTTAGTATGTAATTACCAGACACAGAGCACTGTCATATACGCTTTTAAAAAAATCTGCTAACATATTTGTTATTTCATTTGCGTTGTTTCCTATGATATCATTGAGGTAGGTACATAGTATTGGGTATGCCAGAATCATGTTTTCTTAATGAGTTTGTGGGTTTCCAAAAATTTTTTGTGTTATTTTGTATATTTTTCTCAATATAATTTAAATAGT
Source organism: Agrypnia vestita (assembly GCA_016648135.1). Taxonomy (NCBI): domain Eukaryota; kingdom Metazoa; phylum Arthropoda; class Insecta; order Trichoptera; family Phryganeidae; genus Agrypnia; species Agrypnia vestita. The sequence goes on from JADDOH010010579.1 coordinate 3,071, forward strand.
TGTTTAAATAAAGTTTTAAGAGAGCGGTACACTTCCTTAATGTACTAAATTCAGTGTAATCGCAAAAGTTTTGACTTCTTTATATATTATGTGGGCAGATCTTTTAAGATACCTATGCAAATTAATTAACTCATGATTTAACCTTTTATTCCAGACGATATTATAAAAGTTGAAATCTTACATAGCAGTTTTATCACACCATGCATTTAAGGATTAAGATGGTCCTGTGTGCAGTGTGTGGACGAGGGTTGGCATAGAGAAGTAGTGGACTAGAGCAATTGACAAGTCTCGGTTGTTTGATAACGAGCTTGTCCTTCATTGATTTCAAATCTTGACTGTAATACCTCTGCAATAATTGTGCCAGATCTCAAGAAGCTGTAATGAATAATGCCGGCACAGGAAAAATAAAATATATTTTCCTATTGGTCTGTGAAACAATTCATTACGCTAGTTTGCTGTATTCTATTGCAACATTCTACCTGACTAATAGTGCTCTACATATACCTATATCTTATTATTTTGAAGTGAATGAAGATAATGATAAGATGTAGATTTATCAAACCAGGAAGTGTGCAGATAAGGCCTATATTATTGTTCTAAGTATTTTGTCACATAAGCTGACAAGTGTATATTTACGCTCTACAGGAAATGTTTTGATTTTTATGAAATATGTTGTAATTCATTTTCATTCAAAGTCAAATGTGGTTTTATTAATATTGTGTTATAATTGTAAAGATATTTTATTAACTGAGTGAGAAAATAAATCATGAATCAAGATCTGATGGAGCGAAAGGCGAGTACTCCAGCATGTGATATTCTTAACACTGAAAATAAACATATAATGAAATGTAAACTCCAGGTGAAGTATACTCCATGCCTATGGAGTGGATCGGAAGCAGAGTTTCGTGTACATTGTCAAACTGAACATGAAAAGGATTTTCTGTCAGCGAGCTACAATACCATTGGTGCCAATGTGAAACGTTTTTGTGATAATACAAATGTTCACTTCTTTGACAACCAAATCTTCTGGAGATATTTCAAAATAACTTTCCAAAACATGTCATCAGGAATGCTGTACTACACGGCTACTACTTTTACAAACCCTCAAGACTATTATGTGGAAGCAATCTTCTACATGAGGGGAAACACTGCCAGGAGGATGATTTTAGAGGAGAGTTGTATGGACGGAAGTGTGGATATTGAAAATGTTTTTCTCAGTAGGAGATGTATTTGCATTTCACTAGAAGTGTTGAAAATGTTTTTTGGAATCGGAGATCAATATTTGGATCTTCTTCATTATGAATTGGCAATAAAAAAAAATAGTGAACGGTCCAGTTGAAGTTTGAAAATATAATATACAGTAGAGCGTCGATTATCCGAACGTCGATCAACCGAACGACCGCTTATCCGAACTACTACGCCCTCCCAATATCACTTGCAAGTAGACGCTAGTCGATAAACTAAATTTTTCCGCGTGAAAGTAAACTCTCGATTTAAAATGCCTAAACGAAAATGTGTTGTCCTATTTATGAAAGATATGATGGAGGGCCGTCAAATTATCAAGCAAGCGTGGGCTGGTTAAAACGATTTAAGTCAAGACATGGCATTTTTGAGCTTCAAATACAAGGAGAAAAACTATCTGCTGATTCATCAGCAGCTGATTCATTCAAAATCAAACTAAGGGATATACTGAAGGAATAAAATTACGCTCTCGAAAACGTTTACAATGCAGATGAAACTGGGCTCAATTGGAGAGCTTTGCTACGAAAAACTCTTGCTTCACGTCGTGAATTAGCAGCACCTGGTCCTAAAATAAGCAAGGTTCTTATCACTGCCTTAGCATGTGCTAATGCTACTAGCAGCTACCGATTGCCCATGCTTGTAATTGGTAAAAGCAAGAAACCACATTGTTTCAAACACGTTAATATGTCTGCGATGTCTATCGTTTACACTTAGCAAAAGAGTGCTTGAATGGATAGCACAATTTTCATGAAATGGTTTACAGAAACTTTTATATCCTCTGTAAAAGCCCTTCAATTAAAAAATGATAAAAGAGAGAAAACATTATTGCTTCTTGATAACACCCCAACTAATAAAAGTCATGTTTCTTCCACCTAACATGACATTATTATTACAGCTCGTGGATCAAAGCGTTATTGAGACTTTCAAACGGTATCACATTTAGAAAAGAATTGTTACAAGTTACTTTTGGAAAAAAAAGAGGAGGGAGAAGAAAGCCTGATAAATCATAAAAAGATTAATTTGTAAGACGCGTCTTACATGATCAGAGCAGCATGGGACAGTGTAAAAGAGCAGAACTTGAAAAAAGCGTGGAATAAAGATTTGTGTATTGTGGAAAATCCTCAAAGTGTATGTGTAAATGAGAAACAGGAATAAATTATATAAAATTAGTGAAAACAAACCTTACCAATGTATATATTGCTTGCCCAACGTAACTTGGCGGGCGACGAATTTTGAACTAAAACCCGCCCCGCCCGCACCCGGCGGTAACCCCTCGCCCTATCATTCAGTTCATTCTCGTCTTTGAGTGCGAGCTGTGTCATCTTGATTACCAATATATACTGAATTATTATGTTCAAAACATCCTAGACAGTCCGGGATGGTGCAAGAATAATTGCCAATGAAGTATTAAAGTTTTGCGAAGCTGAAAATTCGAATAATGGACCGATATTACCGTCTGGCAGTTTGACAGATAGAACGGCCGCCATTACTGCATGGTTTTTTTAGTGCTGCCTGACCAAATTTCTGTATTTATTACGACACCGGTCACCGGACATTCTGTACATTATGTATTGTGTAATAAATTTACTCCCTGACAACTTCTGTTACGCGACTTACGCCCTCCCTCGCACGCCAAGTTATAGTGGTACATCTATAAATAAAGCAATGAAAAAAAGAAGATAGATATGCTAAAAAGCTCGATTGCCACGAATGTGATGAAGAGGTTCATCAATGGATGGATATCGACGACGAAGATCCTGGGTACCAAATTATGCAGGATAGCGAAATTTTAGACCTCATGACTAATAAGGCTGACGCCACCGCTAGAACCTCATCAAATACAAGTTCAGATAATGAAGATGAAAACATAATTGGTGCTGCAAATCTGAAGCGTTTACTTGCTTAGATATTAGGTACCTTGTGTTGGTTTATGGCATTGAAACACAAGTTGAAAGTAACCAGTATCAAATATCTGTCCTTAAAAAAGTATGTGTCCTCGCCGCTCGTAAGCGGGTTGAAGATTTGAGATTTGATTGAAGATTTTTTTAAAATTTTAATTGTACCTAGTATGTATGTATATATTTTATTACAAGATTGTCTGCACTTTTTTTTGTTTAATTCCTATTTGTCATTAAAGATATAAATGTAAAAATGATTTTCATTCACCTTTACGTAAATATGTATGACTGAATTAATACAGTTCAACATCCGAAAATACCAGTTTTCTGAACACCCATGTCCCCCAATTAGTTCGGATAACAGACACTCTACTGTACATTAAAATCTTTTTTTACTTGTTTAAAATACTTTTGTGGAGATGGAGGTGGTATGTATGTACATTATAATATTATATAATTAGTGGGTTAGTAATGTTAGAAACATTTTTTAGTTTTGTATTTTCTTCAGGTGTGAATAATCACTTTGTACATTCTATAAAAACAGGCCATGTATAAAGTTTGTATGGACTGAATTAAAAGATAAATTGATCTGAATACAGTAAAACCCCGTTAACTTGAAATTTATCATAATTCAAAATTTTTAAAACCCAAAAGTGCTGAAATGTAAATTTCATAGTAGATTGACTTAACCCTGATAATTCAAATACCTCGGTAATTCGTAATTCTAATTATTTTTCGCCCCTTGCGCCATAAATCAATACATTTAACTTTTTTTTGCAAGTGAGAACATTAAATATGCCAATACTAAATAAGTACTTTAGTAATAGAAATGTCACGATCTTTGTATTAATGTTTTTTGTATCCTTGTTTTCGAAATGATTTCTTGAAATATGGAAAACAGGAGTTTTTCACAAATGAATGGCTTTTTTCATAATTTTATGATTTTAGGCAAATTTCACAATCACATTGCGATTTTTTTTTCCTTTGCATGCTTTCTTCTTTTGGCTGCCTTGAAATACGCTGATAGTTTTAGTTTGCGATGTTTGCACTATTTCATCATACGTAAACTCTTTTAAAATTGTTTTTCATCTTTTTAAATTTGTCTTTATTCTTTTTTCTTCTAATAATTGTGTTTATGTTGTTAAAATGTTAAATTTTCTTTGGAAGAGGGTATAACTGACTTATCCAATTATTTTACATATTTATTACAACTGTATTTCTAGTAACTGGGCTTTGTTGTTCTGATCGATCTAATCGAAAGTTAAAATCAAGTTAATATTGAAGAAACCTTCTACAAATTCAAGTATGTATAACTATACATTTTTGATTATGGCCATCCAAACGTGACGAAATGGAAATTTGTTTTTTTTCACAATTGATACCAATATGTATGTACTTTAGCAATAGAAATGTCACGATCTATGCATTCACATAATAAATATTGCGTTGTCTAAATGATCTCTTTAAATATATGCATAAGTTTAATAAAATTAATGACTGTTAATGGGTTTTACGATTTTTGGCAATTTTTACAATCGCATCACATTTTTTTTGTATCTAAATCTTTAATTAAGGGGGTTCTACATAATTGGAAATGTTTTTTTGGGTCCCTTGAATTTTGAATTAACGAGGTTCTACTGGATTGTGAAAAATATAGGCACCAAACCCTGAATCTTCATCCCTTGTTTTTGTAAAATCTGAAAAATGTTACTTAGCAGGCTATTGATGTGTGTGACTCTTATGTAAATACAAAACCAATTCAATGACTAAAAAAAATACAGCAAAAATAAATCATGAAACATTAATATGTATTACTTATGTGTTCTTTATTTAATCTCCGACTGCAGAACGGAAGTTATTTTAATAGTCAAAACCAAATCAACTATTTCTTCATCCTCAATACAAAACTTGCGATGATACGTCGACGAGTTTGCAGAAAAAGAAGTATGAAATTTGATGCAATAGAGATACATACATTATGACAGAAGATTGCCTCCTTTCCTTCTTATGTGAATGGAATTTTAAGCAGACATTACATTCGGCCATGTACTCCCCGAAATACTTATGTGTCAAAGGCGGTTAGTGTTTATTTTGCTGCTTTATACTTCGCATCCGACCTCGGGCAATGGAGAACGTAGCATTAGTTGCAGCTTTAGCACTCTGCCTCCTGAGCTTATGTTATTGTGTGAGTGTTTTAAAAATACGTACAGTCAATCAAATAATAAATAATAAACAAAACACAGGCACAACCAATAGAACATGCACGTCCTCTTGACACTCACACTAGTGATACATTTATGTTGTAATTTTCATCGTCCATACTCATGTCGTCATTGCAAATATTTCTTGTAGAACTTTTCTTTTGTACGATTTTCCTTTAACATTCTTTTGATTAATTGCTTACTTAGTTTTTGTTTTGTATTGGTCTTATTTTTTTTTGTATTCCAATGATTCTCTTTCTCTTCTAGCACACTTTTTATTGGAGTTGCTGTCAATAAAGTAGGGTGTTGTTTTCTTTCTATTTGACCTTTCTTCGAAGATGGTGCTGTAGTTGGTATAGGTATATTACAAAATGCCAGAGCAGTCTGTCTTTGATGTTCGTAGGTGTTTTAGGTAGAGGCCCGGAAAGTTCATGTTCTAGGTTTGGCGTGATAAGCAATAGACTAGGTAGATGTGGTGCAGGCTTCTCATTCACAGTTGCGTCACAATATTGTGCAGATTCAGAATCATCAACATTATCATCTTCGATTTGATTGGGTTGGTCTGAATTTTGAGCCATTAACGATGCTGCCAAGAAGTCTTGCTCAGTGAAAACGTTTGGGTGTAAAGGCTATATTCCCGTGGCTCAAAATCCAGCTTCCCTTTTACTTATATTTGCAACTTGTGCAAATGCTTTGTTAAATAAACCTGCAACATTACTGAGTTATTTTCGCCATCAAATGTGTCTTCATGTGCATGTTTCGTTATTGTCTGTAGGGCAGCCTTTAGGGGTCCAAAGAAAGACACGTCAAGAGGTTGAGTTCTATGAGAGTGGACTGCTCATATTTTCATTTTTAAGTCTGTCTCTGAATGTGGTAAACGAAATGTTGCACGTTTTTGCTGCTTTTCTTTTTGAGATCCCTCTTTCAATAGCAGTCTTAGCATTGAGTAGGTCTTCTTCACTCCTACCTCTTAAACGGTGGTTCTTAGCCGATTTCTGGGCATATCTGGAAAACAAACACATAGCTCACTAAGGGGTAATGGCGCTCACTGTGAGCTGCATAACCCCAAACGATTTTGTTTTTAGGTTAAAGTTTTACATCAACTAATTAAAATTTATCACGAATCTGATGCTATCACTAAATACAATAGTCAGTTACCAGAATTAATAATAGTAACAAAAAAGTATGAAAATTTTAGACTTACCAATAAAAATAATAAGCCAAAAATTACATCAGAGGGATCATAAACAAATCTTATGGTGCGGGCAAACTGGCAAATCATGTCGCTAACTGCTCACGCGTCACACCAACACCACCTAGACTATCATACCCCCATGTTATCCCTAGTCCTGTGTTTCTAGGCACCATGGTTCTCAAGTTATAATTGTGAGCGGCATTACTTCGTGAGCTCCATTTCCCCTGCTTCCCCTATATGATTGAGTATTGTAGTCCTTTAATTTGATTCTACAGTGTGAACTGCTCGCCTCAATTTTCTATATTCCTGTGCCGAGTTTTTTGAAACAACTAGCGAGGCATCGGACTTAATGTTTTTCATAGACATAGTAGTCCTCTCTTACCCTCTGTTAATACTTGTTTCCCCACCCACCTTCACCTAATTTAAAATCTTTCCATGTTAAAACTTGATACAATAAGATGATCAAAAGCTATGTATGTCAGAAAAAGTGCTCGTCGCTGCTGAATTTCGCTCGCATTTCTGACCCGTTGCCTTGAAAATTGTAAAATTTGACAGGTTTGCGACGTAGCACATTTTATTTAGGGTACCTACCAATTACCATCCAAATACCTAAACTGGATATTGTGAGTTAAAATCTATACACATAAAACTCAATGTCTATCTGTCTGTCTGTAAACTCAGTGTCTATACAAATCTACACCATTTGTCTGATTCAACTGAAATTTTGCAAATTTATGCTGTAGGACCAAATGAGTAATATACGCAATATTTCCCCCCTCTGATTTTACCTCTTCCCCTCCCCTGATATATTTTCAACGCAAATCTGTACCTTTCGACCGATTGGACTTAAAATTTGGAAACTCATTCGTAAGAACCCAGCTGGTAACATATGTGACATTTCTCCCTCTCTTTTTACCCCTTCCCCTCTTCCTGATATATTTTCAATGAATATCTATCTGTATTGTTCGACCGATCGGACTAAAAATTTGGAAACTTATTCTTTAGGACCCGGCTGGTAACATAGGCGACATTTCTCCCATCTCTTTTACCCGTTCCCCTCCCCTGATATATTTTCGATGCAAATCTATACCGTTCGACCGATCGGACTCAAAATTCGCAAACTTATTTTTTAGGACTTGACGGGTAACATAGATGACATTTCCACCCTATTCTTACACCCCTTCCCCTTTTCTTGATATATTTTCAATGCAAATGTGAACCGTTCGACCCGTCGGACTCAAAATTTTCAAAGTTATTATTTAGGACTAGGTGGGTAATATAGGTGACATTTCCCTTTCCCGTACTACCCCATCCCCTTCCTCAGATATATTTTCTGTACAAATCTACACCGTTGGACCGATCTGACTCAAATTTTTACACATTTTCTTAGGGACCCGGTGTATAACATAGGTGACATTTTCCTCCTCTCCGTTAAGCCCACCCACTCTTTCTGATATATATAAAACTAGCTGTTTGGTCTGGCTTCGCTCGAGACCATAATTCGGTAAGCATAGAATTGTGTTGACATTTCTTTTTTGCTGGTTTCGGCACCTGTGATTAGATTGCCTTGCTGGACCGTCTTTGCTTTGCCAAAATATCAACAGATATTTTGGCGCACAATCAAAACACTCTAGATAAAACCTTCCAAAACTTTCGAGAGCATTTCGAAATCTAATAGAACTTTCTGGAATCTTCTAGAAATTTCCCTTTCCAGAACCTTCTAGAGCATTATAATTCTTTCCGAAACCTCTAGAGTCACAGACGCACTCCCCCACTCAATTTAAAACCTTATCGATCTTTCTGATAGCTTGTAGAACTTTCTCCTTCCAGAACTTTCTAGAGCATTCTCGAACCCTCTAGAACTTTTCGGAACCTTTAAAACTCGTTAAGGAACGTTAGTTTATGAACGTTCTAGAACCTTCTAGACTCACCGACATACTCCGCCACTTAGTTAGGGACCTTATAAAACTTTTGGAAATATTCTAGATCCTTTTTCTTCCAGAATTTTCTAAATCATTATCAAAAGTTCTGGAACCATCTAGACTCACTGACATACTCCGACACTCAGTTTGGAACCTTTTAGAACTTTCTTGAACTTTCTCTTCTCAGAACCTTCTAAAACATTCGAGAACCTTCATGAACGTTCTGGAATCTTCTAGACCCCCAGACACACTCCACCACACAATTTGGAACGTTATAGAACTTTCTTTAGAATAATAAAGAATCTTCTAGAACATTCTCCTTCCAGAACTTTCTAGAACTTTATCAAACGTCCTGGAAACTTTTACAGTCACCGCCACTTTGTTTGGAACCTTGTAGAACTTTCGGAAATCTTCTAAAACTGTCTCTTTCCAGAACTTTCTAGAGCTTTATCTAACCTTCTACAATCTTCTGACTGACACACTCCGCACTCAGTTTACAACCTTATACAACTTTTGGGAATATTATAGAATGTTCTCTTTTTAGAACTTTCTACAGCTTTGTCGAACGTTCTGTAACCATCTAGACCACCGGCATACTCCGCCACTCAGTTTGGAAGTTTATAGAACCTTTTTGAACTTTCTGTTTCCAGAAACTTCTAAAGCATTCGATAACCCTCATGAACGTTCTGGAACCTTTTTGACACATCGATGTACTCCGCCACTCAGTTTGGAACCATACAGAACTTTTAGTAATCTTCTAGATCATTCACCTTCCAGAACTTTCTAGAGCTTTATCGAACGTTCTGGAACCTTTTAGACTCACAGACACACTCCGCCATACTGTTTGGAACGTTAGAGAACTTTCGGGAATCTTCTAGAACGTTCTCCATCCAGAACATTCTTGAACTACATCGAACGATCTGGAACCTCGTAGTCACAGACACACTCCGCCACCAGAACTTTCTAGACCTTTATCGAACGTTCTATAATGTTCTAGACTCACCTCTTAGTTTGGAAACTGACATTCTGTAAGCATTCTTGACTCACCGGCACACTTCGTCACTTAGTTTGGAACCTTATATAACTTTTGGGAATTTTCTAGAATGTTCTCCTTCCAGAACTTCCAGAGCGGATTTTTCCGGAACCTTCTAGACTTACCGACACAGTCGGCAGGCCCATTCTGGAACAATCTGAAGTATTTGCGGCTTTCCATAACAAAACAATGTGCTAGAATGCACATTTTCGTCACCCATTCCCACCCACGCTCAGCCACCCCCACCGAACTCGCATATTTTCAATGGGACACCAAGGGCTATCCACCACCATAATCACCAGGGGTTGGTAGTTCTGGTTGTGAAGAAAATTTGGCGGATAGGGAAACACGGGTGATACAGGGTTATTTGGAAAACATTAATAACCTTTCAGGACTATATTCTGCCTTGATTATGAGTCGAAAATGTTCAAGCTATTATGACCTAATATTAATAGTTAAGGAGATATGCGACATCAAAGTTTGCATTTTTTTTTCAATATTTCTTACTTATTTGTTGTAAAACGTTGAACTATCATTACAGTAACTTTTATCGAATGTGAAAAATTCATTTCCTTTAATACAAGTCTAATAAAAAAATAAAAACCCTGGAATTCCAATTGGAAAACATTCCAATTGAAATTTTTTCAGAGTTTTTATCATTTTATTTAACTTGTATTGAAACGAATGAATTTTTCGCAATCGATATGAGTTACTGTAACGATAGTCCAACGTCTTACAAAAAATAAGTCAGAAATATTGAAAAAAAAAATGCAAACTTTGATGTCGTATATCTCCTTAACTATTGATATTAGGTCATAATAGCTTGAACATTTTCGACTCATAATCAAGGCAGGAATATAGTCCTGTGAGGTTATTAATGTTTTCCAAATAACCCTGTATATTGATTGATTTGGTTCAGATTGGTCAAAAGGTACACTTTTGACCGATCTGACCCAAATTTTGTATAATTAATCTTTTTAGGACCAGTTGGGTAATATTGGTGACATTTCCACTTTTGGATTTTTTTATGACTGTCTTTTGTATTTTTTTTTTTGTATTTCTTTGTGTCTTTTGGTGTGACTTTCTTTGCTTCATTATTTAGTTTTATTTTCTCTTGTTTGATGTTCATCATTGTCTTTTTTATAGCTATACAGTACAAAATGTACGACATTACCCGAAACCCGGAAACCGAAATGTTTTTGACAAAAAATTGTATAAAAAGTGGAATTTTGAATGCTAAGGCGCATTAGGTCTAATGTTAAGCTATCAAAAATCGCAAAAATCAATATTATTTTTCAAAATAACTACGATTAATATACGTACAGCTTAAAAATCAACCGATTATTTTCATAAACAAATAGCGCAAAACGTCACACGCGCTCTCTAGATAACGATTACCGGCCGAATGGTGTGTTGCTGTCTGAGGCATTGGGAATGGTAAAGCCAAATACTACAATATTTACAATGGGCCCAATATAATAATTTATCGTATTTTATTGGGCCCATTTATCGTATGTGATATGCATATAGAAATGAGTGAAGAGAGATTGTCAAAAAAGATTCTCCAAACAAATGCCCAAACTACGATGGTTGGATGGAGTGCAGCAAGACATGAAAACTATAAGCATCAGGGATTGGGGGAGTACATGTCAGGATAGAGGAAGATGCAGAGGAATGTTGGAGGAGGCCAAGGCCCACAACAGGCTGTGGAGCTGATGATTATTGAGCTGATGATATTGATTTCATAATCAAAATAACTCGAGTTATCCTCTTCCGATGAATCTAACAATTTCTCATATTATCCATTATTTAAAAAAAAAAAACTTCAAAAATATTGCAGGAAGAAATCTACGATATATTTGCATTGTATCTGCCTTTATATATAATAAAAACCTTATAGAATAGTACCGATTTTCTCTGGAAAAACATTTTTTTCTACTTTTGACTGTTTTACTTCACATTATCAATATATTTTATTTGGTTATTATTTTCTTTGGCATATTTAAGAGGAATACAAAGAATAACAGGAAATATCATTAATCTTCTGTGTATAGTTTTCTGGGATATTCTGCCTTGTACATGTGACCTCTTTGGCTGATGTTTCGGATCCCATTGCAGGGTCCATCATTAGGGTATGATGTTGGACCCTGCAATGGGATCCGAAACGTTGGCCAAAGAGGTCACATGTACACTGCAGAATATCCCAGAAAACATGTATAAGGCTCCTATAGCTTAGTGGTTAGAGCACCGGCCCCGGAAAGGAGGTGGCCCGGGTTCGAATCCCGGTAGTAGCCAAATATTTTTTCGTGAATTAGATTTTTCTGTAAGTCTTTGTAATTGATCAATTAATTTGATTTTAAAAATTTCACAGAACTTCGTTTTGAAAAATTACGAAATCACAAATATGAATGTGTTCTTGAATATAATATAGACAGAAGATTCTGAACGGTCGTGAAAACCTAAGAACATTTTTAATATTATTAATATTTATTTTATACTTTTAAAAATAAGATATTTTGGGTGGTAATGTTGTGCCCAGTTTTGGAACGGGAGTGTTATGAAAATAAACAAATAATAGAAGTTTCTGGAAACAGAATGAAGGTTCTTTAAGGTTTCAAACTGAGTGGCGGAGTGTGCCGGTGAGTGTTTACATGGTTCTAGAAGGCTCGATAATGCTTTAGAAAATTCTGGAAGGAAAAGGTTCTAGAAGATTCCCGAAAGTTCTATAAGGTTCCACACTGAGTGGCGGAGTGTATCAGAGTCTAGAAGGTTTCAAAACGTTCGATAAAGCTGTAGAAAGTTCTGGAAGGAGAACATTCTAGAATATTTCCAAAAATTCTATAAGGTTCTAAACTGAGTGCGGAGTTTGTCAGTGAGACTAGAAGATTCCAGAATGTTCGATAAAGCTCTAGAAAGTTCTGGAAGGGGAATATTCTAGAAGATTCTTTATTTTTCTAAGGAATGTTCTCTTACATTCCAAACAGTGTGGTGGAGCGTGTCTGTGAGTCTAAAAGGTTCCAGAGCATTCATGAAGGGCCTCGAATGCTTTAAAAGGTTCTGAAAGGAGTTCCAGAATGCTTTAGAAAGTTCTGGACGGAGAAAGTTTCAGAAATTTCTACAAGGTTACAAACTGAGTTGCAGAGTGTGTCAGCGAGTTTTAAAGATTCCGAAAAGTTCTAGAGGGTTCGAGAATGCTCTGGAAAGTTCTCGAAGGTTCTCTCTAGAGTTTTATGATTGTGCGCTAAAATATCGAAGCTTAGCAAAGCGAAGACGGTGCAATAAGGCGATCAATCACAGGTGCCGAAACCAGCGAAAAAGAGACGTCAACACAATTCTATGCTTACCGAATTATGGTCCCGAGCGAAGCTGGGCCAACCAGCTAGTTAATAAGTATACAAGTACCCACCTATTAGCTTTTTAAAATTTAGATGTTAATTTCTGTTGTTGCTCTATTGATATTTTTAATTGTGAGATGTCAAAAATGTTACAAATCATATGCGACTACTGTAAGGCTCACTCGTTTTTTTAAATATTATAACGGCCGCCAATATAAATTGAGGTTTTGCCTAAAGAGAAATTGTTTTTTTTTTTGGAGTTTTAAACAATTAAATACATTTTAAATAGGGAATAATCGTTTCGGTTTACACAATTTAAAATGTTCCTTAAAAACCGAGGTTCCATGCAGTTAGATTGGTGGAAAATGGAAAAATCTACGCTTTTTCTTAACTATTACTATTACTACCCATCAAACAACCGGCTCTCAATGTGTTAACAAGTAAGGCCCGGTTGCGCCATCTGAAGTAAATTTTACTCGAGTAAAATTAACCCGAGTAACCTTTTTTCCATCAGCTGAGAGTAAACTCGATTTCGGGTTGCATAAAGGCCTTTTTTACCACTGCCAAACCAATAATAAGGCTAATAGGGTGCCTATGGGCCGGTTGTTTCAAGTTGGATTAAAGTAAAAGTTCGTTTAAAGCATAGATTTTTGCTTCTCCACCAATCAAAAGATCCGTTTACGTAAAAATCTATGCTTTAAACGAACTTTTATTTTAATCCAACTTGAAACAACCGGGCTTATGGCGGACGGAATAAACCTCAAATACCGCATTTGTCTATGGAATTTGATTTATTTCAGTTTTTTACCACTGGAAATACGTACTTTAGCGGTTCAAAATCAGTTCAAACAAACCACTCTATTCTATGAAACAAACCAAACAAACGTCAAACCATCGCTAAAATAACGCGAAATTAAAAGATTAATTTTGTTGTTTACAAATTTCAACACGACAATGACAGCGACAAAATTCAAATAACAAGTACCCATTATGGACAAATGTCACATTTTCAAATCAGCTGTGAGAGGACGGCCATTTTTTTTACAGTAGCCGGCAAACATCTTGAAATTCTACGGCGTAGAGGGGGGAAGTTTGCGCATCTACCTTTCCACCAACGAGACCCAAATTTCGTCTTCTGCGCATTCCCCCACTACGTCAAAGAATTTCAAGAAGTTTGCCGGCAACTGTACCAACGTATATTGGAGATATACCGTGAGATATGAAGAGTAAAAAAAAGTTACTCATGTATGTACTTCGGCGAGTAAAATATTTTTACCATCGATGGCGCAACCCGTTTTAGTACCTTTTTTTACTTTTTTTACCTTTACTTTAGATGGCGCAACCGGGCCTAAGGGCCGATTGTTTCAAGTTGGATTAAAGTAAGCGTTCATTTAAAGCATAGATATTTACAAAAACGGATCGTCTGATTGGCGGAGAACGCAAAAATCTACGCTTTAAACGAACGCTTACTTTGATCCAATTTGAAACAACCGGGCCTAGCACATCATTGATGTTAAACATAACCTCAAAATAGACATCGAAAGTTTCATTGCAACGTAATTTATTTATTTGGCGATAAGTTTTAAATTTTTACGTTGCATAACTCGTAGTGATTTATATACATACTGAGATACAACACTCTGAACGTACCAATTTATTAGCGAAACAGCTCGGAAAGCCGTGTTAACCTTATCAGCGCGCCGGCCGATAGCAGAAGCAGATAGCGGAGTCGCGGCTCGCGGGTCATCAGGCAGAGGCAGTCGTCAGACAGCGCTCGTGTCGGCAGCTGTCATGGCGGGCGCCGCGTGCAGGCTTCGGGGCGTTCTAAACGCTAATTTAGTCAGAACTCGGCTCCAAAATGTCGCCAAGTCCATGTCCACTCTGGCCTACACGCCGGAAACGTGCGATCCTGCTTACGGTGGGTGCAATCTTCCATTTCATTCTCTCTCCTGTCTGTCAAACTTCCAACAATGCTAGATTACCCTGCGGCTGTTACGTTATCTTATTACCCTCTACCTTTGCTCGGCCGAGTGATCGACTGTACTAAATTTACATACTTTGAAAACAGGTCGAATATTAATAAAGGCGTCTGTTGAACCCGTCCATTGGACAACAATCAAATAGTTTGAGTACTGAATAATATCTACTGTTTCAGTATCACGTGTTGTCTCAGTAGCTGCCGACATGTAAACATTTACGTAGATAAGCGTGTGTGCGTGGATTTGTGATTTAATTCATGAAACAAACAGTAATTGAAGTTCTGTTGACAGAGAAAAATATGATTCCCCGAGGCGTACTAAATTCCATTGGTCCGTAATTATTTTAAATCGTAGTTACTAATCATGGTTACACTTGAACAGTAGGTAATCGCATAATCTCACTTAAATAAACTTTATTTTTGAGAGTCTTGTCTTTAGTGTCTAAGACACGACTTTCTATGCCTCACGGTTAGGGAATGCAATCCCGATCCCGCGAGATCCCGAGGTATTTTACGAGATCAATCCCGAACCAAACAATCGGACGAGATTATTGGGATTGATCAGGAAATCAGATTTTTTATGTTTTGTATGTTTAATTGTATATGTCTATAGAGCTTTTAGTAAGTACTTAAAACTTACGTTCATATTACATTCCAATAATAAAAATAGCTTTGAATAATATTTGCTGTATTTTATCAACCTAACATAGTAATAAAAACTACTACCTACAGTTGCCGGCAAACTTCTTGAAAAATCTTGGCGCAGTGGGGGGATGCGCAGAAGACAAAATTTGGGTCTCGTTGGTGGAATGGTACATGCGCAAACTTTCCCCCACCACGCCGAAAAATTTCAAGATGTTTGCCGACTACTGTACTAGTTAGTAGTTTTTACTCTACTACATTGACTGATTGATGCTTGGAAAAACGCCTATAAAAACTTTAATGCAATGATTAATAATGAACATTTTATTAAAATTGCTGATATAAAAATGCAATGCATTGTTGTTAATTGTGCTATTCAGCTCTATAAACAAAAAAAAACACAAAAGTATTCGGGATCCCGATCCGTAGGAATCCCGCGGGATTGGAAATTCTAATCTCGAGGGATCCTGAAAGGACAATCCCGACTCGGGATTGAATTCCCTACTCACGGTAAACTGCTTGATAACTGTAGGTACCTACTTCTATTTAAAATTATTAAGAGTGCGCCGGACTCTTCTGAAGTTATTCAGATGATCTCGTATAAAATACCAAGTCATACGAGACAATACGAAGTGTCCTCTTTAGGATTCACATGAATAACTGTCTTAAACACACCGATAAAATGCACGCACCGCCTCGGGAATAAGATTTCGAAACTCATTGACATTTTTTGTTCTAGGAGCATACCCGAACCAAATAAATTTAAAACTTACATTTGGAACATGACAGTTGAATTGTACAGTTTAATGTACCGAATTTTTTTCTCTTTGAATTAGTACCGTCCTGAATTTTCTTTTCACTTTAATTTACTTGAATATTATTATTTTTGTTTAAAGTGTTTTTGGAATTGATCATTTCTTTTTTCAAATATGTTTTATTTTATATATTTTTTTTATTACAAAAATTAATTTCCGAATTATTATGTCTAAAACATCCAAAACAGTCCGGGATGGTGCAAGAACAATTGCCAGTGAAGTATTGCAGTTTTGCGAAGCTGAAAAAGCAAAAAATGGACCAATATTACCGTTTTGACAGGACTCTAAATAGAGCGGCCGCCATTACTCGGTTTGTTTCTTTAGTGTTGCCCGACCAAATTTCTATTATAATATCATAACATATATTTGTCAATGTACCGGACACTTTGTATATTACATTTTGCGTAATAAATTTACACCCTGGCAATTTCTGTTTCGCGACGGGGACGCTCTCCCCCGCACGCCAATTTATACTGGCGGCATTTTATCACTCTTGTTTATTAAAAAAAGTTATCTGTCGGACTCGAGAATAGTCACGATACATGTCTTATCTGCCACTGTCGGTCCGCAGGGGAGACGTCTCGGATGAACATGATGCAGGCCATCAACAGCGCGCTGCGGACCGCGCTGGCCGCGGACCCCACGGCCGTCGTGTTCGGGGAGGACGTGGCCTTCGGAGGAGTGTTCCGCTGCACCGCGGGCCTGCAGGTACACCGCCCTTCTGTCTTCTCGATACCGAAGTGAGCCGCGAAGCGATACTGAGCGTGGCCTAATGTTCCGCAGGAGAAGTTCGGCGCCGGGCGAGTGTTCAACACGCCGCTGAGCGAGCAGGGCATCGCCGGCTTCGGCATCGGGCTGGCCGCGGCGGGCAGCACCGCCGTCGCCGAGATACAGTTCGCCGACTACATCTTCCCGGCCTTCGATCAGGTGATATTGGTTACCGCTTCCCTGGACCATCGAAATTTTCTTTAATTCGCGCAATGACGCTTTAATTTAAAAAATTAAAACTTTTTCGATGCTTACTGTGTCATCTTCAATAATACGCTAAATTTTAAGACTAGATAGGAGGTAGTGATGGGTCCGCTCTGTACTCACTACTACAATGTAGTACTCGCTACTACATTACATTGAAGTGTACACTTCACACCGTACACGAAGTGTAGTGCACACCACAAACTACACACACTACTAAGTTATTGAAAGTACATACTTCAAATAATTCACTTCATTTCAAAGCGAACACTACGAAGTACGCACACTTCGACGTTATCGAAAGTATGAGTAGGTACATACTTCGAATAATACATTTTTATGTGAAATTTTTGGGAAGTTGATGTAGGTTAATGAAGAAATCTTTGGAAACTGAAACAACCTCCCTTCTCAATGGTTTGAAAAATTTTAGGACCGAATGAAGAAATCTCTGGAAACTGAAACAACCCCCCCCCCTCCATGGTTTTGAAAAATTTCTAGTACTTGGTACACTTTTCAAGAAGCACTTCTTGCAGGTCATTACAATTTTGTAGTACTACAATTACTTCACTTCTTTAGTACGACAGTTAGTTCACTTCATGTAGTTTTTATTACAAATGTAGTGTACACTTTGTAGTCTTCAAACTGGTGAATGTGTGTGTGTTGTAGTCTTCATTTTGAAATGTAGTTTTTCCCTTCGCTACTAGAAGACACTTTATCTACACGGGGTGGTGTGGTCGGGAGCGGGGGAGGGGTATCCATACTGCCACTTTCACCGCCCAGCAACCACTTTCACTTTTCGCTTACCCCTCCCCCTGTAGTAGATAAAATGTCTTCTAGTCTTAAGATATAGTATATTACTGAAGATGATGCAGTAGGCATCGAAAACATTTTAATTTTTTATTTAAAGTGTCATTGTGTAAAGTAAACAACGTTGTGTTTTATTCATAGTTCATCACGAAAATTTTAAAATATTATCAAAATGTCTTTGTTTAAATTTCCTCTCCGGTCCTGTAAACTGAGTTGAATATCCGTAAATATGTTAAGTACAGAGCTCACATTTTAGGTATTCCTCCCTATATCAAAATAATTAAATATAATATTTATTTATATAATATACACGGCTAAATAACATTTTACCTACAATGCATTTATACATAATATTAACACAAATACATATGTGTGTACATTATAGAAATAGAATTATACATCAGTGTAGAAGTAGACAAAAAATAATATATAAAAGAGATGTAATACAATATAAAACACATTAATCATAGAAAAATTTGAAAACGTAGAACATAAAAGAGGAGACATATAATACAGTAATACGTGTGAATAATAGAAGCGTTTAAAAACATAACATATAGGAGAATAGAGATATAATTTAATAAAACATAAATGATGGAAAGATTTGAAAACATAAAAGAGTAAAAATATAATACAATAAAACACATGAATAATATAAAAATTGAAAACACGAGTAAAGTATACGTGAGTTTATCACGAAAGTGGCATTATACTAAATACATATAATTGAAATATTTCGGTTGGATTAGACATAATTTTAAATATACATATTTTAAACCAGTGCATATGTAGTAATATGTAATATGTTTGTAAAATTTGTAAATTAAACCTTACTGTGCAAATGATATTTGAGCCACAAAAAATATGAAAAATGTAAATTAACTGGATGAATTTATAAATAAATGCTGTTATTATTGGAAAAAGAATATACTTAATATTGTATATTTATATATATTTCAATATACGGCACTGAGATACAACATAATTTAGAAAAAGGAGATGAGAAATATGTATATACAAGGTTTAACAAATAGGTATAATAATTTGTTTGTGAGTGCTTTAAGAATTCAGGATGGCAGGGTTGCGCAATTTACCAAACACAGCAAAATAAAATGTTTTCTCGAAGTAACTGATTGTTAATTTGTCAATACAGACTGTTAATGTGTATTATCAGTGTGTCGGTGAATCCGTTACCCGTTGGGTGTATTAGATCTGTCAAGTGGACACGATAATTTACTTTATGACATCGTTAATGTTTGGTACATTATTTGTATTTTGGTTGGTAGTTGCGTTTTTTAAGTCGACGCTTTATATATTTGATTTACGCTTTAAGCAAAACGTCTAGACTTTAAAAATAATTAACATTGCTTTGTAAAAATCGAAAATGCTATTAAATAATAAAACACTTTAGCAATAAAATAGTTTAGTGTGGAGAAGGTGTGTAATTATCATTTTCATATAAAAAATATAACAAAAATGTAGAAATATTGAGAATAAAATAACATTCATTGCTTAATAATAATAATTTATAATTAATTACGAAAATACACAAGATTTATTTTATTTTTATTTATACGTTATAGGCGTTAAAAAACAATTTCATTTAATATTAACAAGTACTAAAAATTTTGTTTTGTGTTCTCTTAGCTAAAAATAAAAAAGGAATTAATTTTTTTAATTGTCGTTACAATAAGTTGTCAGAAAAAAAAACATATTTAAAATGGAAAATAAAATATTTAAATAAAAATAATAACAAACATCAAAAATTACTAAAACGAATTATGTATGATCAAGGTATATTAGGAAATAAAC
This sequence comes from Agrypnia vestita, assembly GCA_016648135.1. Lineage (NCBI taxonomy): Eukaryota > Metazoa > Arthropoda > Insecta > Trichoptera > Phryganeidae > Agrypnia > Agrypnia vestita. The sequence continues at coordinate 22,923 of JADDOH010010579.1, forward strand.
ATGTCACATTTAATACATAAAATATAATCATCTATCATAAACAATATTACCTAATTAAAAAGTAAATTTTAAGTCGAAAATAAAACTGTAAAAATAATAACATATACTTGTACATCAAAGTAAATTAAATATTTATGTCGCAAAACAAAATAAAAGGCATTAGCAATAAAATATTTTAGTGTGGAGAAAATGTGTAATTATCATTTTGATATAAAAAATAAAACAAAAATATATTCATTGCTTAAAAATAATAAATTATAATTAATCACGTAAATACAAATCATTTATTTATTTATTTTATTTTTATTTATACCAGTATAGGAGTTAAAAATCAATTTAGCTAAAAATTAATGTATGTATATATATATATATATATATACATAATTAACAAATTCCATAATTTACCAATTGAATAAGAATGTTAAGTTATAAGAAATCTAAACCTCCCAAAAACCAAATAAAATAAATATCTATTTTTAAAAATGTCCTTAGGTTTTCACGGCCGTTCAGAATCTTCTGTGTATAGTTTTCTGGGATATTCTGCCGTGTGTGTGTGACCATCAGCCCTGATGATGGACCCTGCAATGGGATCCGAAACGTTGGCCAGAGAGGTCACACACACACGGCAGAATATCCCAGAAAACTATACACAGAAGATCTATTTTTAACTTGTCTCCTTATACACATAACTGTGCATTCAAAGAGATTATCGATTCCTTAAATAAATACAATACACGTTACTTTCTGAACGCTCTCCGGTCTCAGACTTGGTGGCAATAAATTATTTAAAAGTGTCAAGCCATTCCAAAGTGGATCCAAGTTTCAGAATGATGGGCCACCATTATTATTATGTTATCTATGGCCACCATATACACTGTACCTATAGTTGCAAGTCAAATTAATTATCACAAATCAAATTCATTTCACTTGTTATAGATAAGAATGAAGGTTATATTCGTGATATTTTTCTAAAACATTTTGTCTATCGTAATATTCTGATTGACTTACTTACCATCACGCCGTTTTTCCGTGGGGGTAGGCAGAGAGGATAGAGGCCCACACTATTCTGTCCTGACATACGACTCTCGCATCATCCACATTCATACATTTCATATTATCTTCTGATTAAAATAAATAATAATAACCCACATTTTTGTAAAATAACGCGAAAAGTTAAATAAGTATTGATGTTTGCCCTTAAGATAACAAAATCCATACAAAACAAAATATAGTTTAAAACATAGGAAATTAAACACACACACAAAAAAGATCGTTGCTTTACTAGAGAAGGTTTGTTTTAAAACATCTACTGATACAGTTGTTTTTAAGTTTTAAATATTGAAAAATAAATTTACTAAATATTAAAAATATAATTAAAATAATAGAACATAAAAAATAGAAATAAAACAATTGAGCTTGAATATGGTAAGAAAAAGTAATAAAAGAATTTAACTTAGAGTTGAATATAGAAAAACACATACAATCATCGAACTTGATATAGAAAAATAAATAAAATAAAATAATTTAACTTAGAGATTGGAAACAAAAATACCAAGGTAGCTTTATTATTAAATACTATATATGATTAAAATCACAAACAATTTTTTTTTGTACGTATTTATTTGTTAAACTTTAAAAAAAAAACTCCTATCACGTAATACTGTGTGTGTGTAACTTTACAATAATTATTTTGTGCGTATGTATCATATTACGTGTTGAAAAAACAATAAACGTGTAAACTCAAACGTATGCGATAGTGAATCACAAACACACGAAAAACAAATACACCCAAAAAAGAATCACTAACACACGCAAAACTGAATCACTAACACAAGCATAAAGTATTTGGTGGATCTACGGTGGATCATTGTTGATCGCGTATTCGTATACCGCGATCAGCACGCACACACGCAAAAAGGAATCGGATGCCGACCCGAAATTGAAAAGAATCAAAGGAATCAAAAGAATCAAACCTTTTGGATCAAAGGAATCAGATCATTTGATTCTTTTAAATGATTCGTTCAAAATGAACGGTCGTTCATACCCGAACACCTCTAATGTGTATGTACTGTAGGGGGGAGTGGTGCGGGGAGCGCATCGCGTGGTGCGCGGAGCGCAGTGCGTAGTGAGAAGTGCGCAGGGCGCCGGATTCGTAGGATTGCCTATCTTCGTTCCTTAGTAGAGCCGTTCAGCCGGCCGGGTCAGAAGTGTCTTACGCATCTTTATGCTATCGTTCATGATAGGATCTGCGGCCATGTCGGTCGTATAAACCATAAACCATTGCGAGGCGATACGGTCTTGCAAAGTAGTGTAGGTAATGTCAACACGGAGATGATTGAGTAGGATCGATGAGGAAGCTTTTGCTCTTAGAACGTGTCATTGTCGTTCGTGATGACCAATGTTTTATTCTCATTTTTGGCACTTCAATATTCTCGACATTCCATTCAATAATTGATACTACATATCAGCGTTCGAGGATATATATCCGCGGATATATATAATGATATATATCACGATATTTATGGCTTGTTTTTATTTTTGATATATATCCAAAAATACTTTCTACGGTCGTTAATAGATGGCGCTAGTTGTATTTTAAAAAATGCAACAAGTTATTTTTTTACATCTGCGGTCGTTATTTTTGACATGCTATATAACGACAATCTAACACATGTGAAGACTCCTCGGGAAAAACAATGAATGTCACTTTTTTGTGTAAAATTGACCTTTTATTTTAATACTATCTGTTAACTTTTTGGGGTATTATTTTATAAAATAAATCAGAATTGGGTAATACCCATATAGGTAATACTGGTAAAATCATTGTGGTCAGCTGTAATAGAATTTGTATCTGTTTATCCATGGCAAGAAACGGAAATGTCCGCCCGCCGAATGTCAAAAAACATTGTTGTCCTTTTGCATATTTTTACGTAAAGTCAAAGAACATGTTTATAAAGTAATAAGTTGATACAATATTTATATAAAAAGAGCATAAAGTTAAAGAAATATAGACTTTGAAACTATAAAAAACTGTTTTTTCCTAAATAAACATTTCTCAACATTCATTGTTTTTCCCGAGGAGTCTTCATGTGATCTCTTAAACAGACTAATTATTAAGGACTTAAATTTTAAGAGTAAATGTCTACTAAAGATTCTTTTTTTTAAATCTTGTGGATTAGATTCTGATTGAATACGAAATAAAATAATAATTGCATATATTAGCTTTTTTAAGTATGCAATTCATTTATGTAATAAATAATAATACATGTACAAAATTAAAAAGTAAAGTTCTTAATTGTATCGAATTTATGTCAATCGACATGTGCAAAAAAGGAGAAAAGGTTTGAAAATCCGTTTTTTTTTTATTATAAAAATCGGATTTTTTCGAACCCCGATCGAACCCCGCTACATATATTCACTTACATAGCTATCAACTATTTTTTGAATGATTAATATAAGTAATATATCCATAACTTGACTTAAAAAAGTCTATATGCATACTGAATTTACAGCATCGGAACAGGCATTTCAATTTTATCACCGTATTGGAAAGTATGACTGAAAAATGTGTACTGTTTTCAGGTGGTAAAAAAAAACAGCCGATAAAAATAAGGAGGACGTTCTTGTAGATTCTCTAATGGAAAAATAAAGCTGAGGATTTGTGCTCTTTTTTACACTAAATTCGCCCAATGTATTTCTCTAGCATTATTCTGGTTGACATTAATTTTGATACAAACATTTACATTTTAATTTTAATTACGTACATATAAGTGTGTAATATAGTTGAAATTGAGAGAATTTTAATAGTTCATCTTAGTTTAATCAATTAAATCTCTTAACAAGTATGAAATGCATTTGTGCTGGACGCTGGCGCTGGCATCTCCAATCGCAACCTCCGCGCGGTACCGTGGAGAGGGGACAATCGGCACCGCAGAAGCGCAGCAAGCGCGCCGATTCCGTTCTCTGGTGTCGACGCGAGCGCACGCTCTTGCATTTTTCTCTCTATATCTCTTTGAGCGTAACTTACCTTATGACAATCTTAACTTAATTATAAGAACAAAAACGATTCCTGAAATACTTAAACCTTCGTAGCTATCGAACTCAAACTAGTTTCGCTGAGTCTTCCAACTTCTTTAACATTCGACCCTTACATACTCGAAGAGATATAAATGACGTCATTTTCCTCTACAAAATAGCAAATTCAAAAGTAGACTGCCCTGACCTACGTCGACTTCCTATTCGAGTACCATCGAGTGCCATAGATCTACCAGAACTGACGTCACATTCTGTCTCCCACACTGCCACACAAACTCCAAACAGAACTCATTCTTCTACAGAGCTTCATCGCATTTTAACACATTCTTCGGTGAACTTGACATCTTCAACACGACAACTACTAAGATTAAAACACACATTTAAAACATTGCGCAACTCCACACGGCCTTCCTAAAGGAATGATTAGTTAAGTGTAAAACTTAACTAATATTTATCAGATCTTATTCCTTAACCCATATTCCCTTTACTAAATCCATTTCCCCTTCCTCCTTCTCCCCCTGTAATTAAATAAATTTACCGTACTTTCTTCTGGTATTAATCTATTTTTATATCTATTTAAAAAAAAAACTCTTTCTTCCTTAATCATTTTATTCAATTTGTTAAATATGTCTTCTTATTATCTTGTATACAATACAGTATTCTAGGTTAATCAATTAATATAATTGGCTTAATATTATTATTATACGATATGTTTTATTTGTTAAAATCAAATAAACAATTACAAATGTTTTAGTGACATCTATTTAATGAAGTTGTTCGCGATCAGTTGGTGAACGAAGCAGCCAAGTACCGGTACCGCAGCGGGGGGCAGTGGGAGTGCGGGGGGCTGACGGTGCGCGCCCCCTGCGGGGCGGTGGGCCACGGAGCCGTCTACCACTCGCAGAGCCCCGAGGCCTACTTCGCCCACACTCCCGGCCTCAAGGTAAGGTCTGCACTGCCCCGGTGGCACGCGATCAGTCGGTGAACGGAGCAGCCAAGTACCGGTACCGCAGCGGGGGGCAGTGGGAGTGCGGGGGGCTGACGGTGCGCGCCCCCTGCGGGGCGGTGGGCCACGGAGCCGTCTACCACTCGCAGAGCCCCGAGGCCTACTTCGCCCACACTCCCGGCCTCAAGGTAAGGTCTGCACTGCCCCGGTGGCACGCGATCAGTTGCTGAACGAAGCAGCCAAGTACCGGTACCGCAGCGGGGGGCAGTGGGAGTGCGGGGGGCTGACGGTGCGCGCCCCCTGCGGGGCGGTGGGCCACGGGGCCGTCTACCACTCGCAGAGCCCCGAGGCCTACTTCGCCCACACTCCCGGCCTCAAGGTAAGGTCTGCACTGCCCCGGTGGCACGCGATCAGTTGCTGAACGAAGCAGCCAAGTACCGGTACCGCAGCGGGGGGCAGTGGGAGTGCGGGGGGCTGACGGTGCGCGCCCCCTGCGGGGCGGTGGGCCACGGAGCCGTCTACCACTCGCAGAGCCCCGAGGCCTACTTCGCCCACACTCCCGGCCTCAAGGTAAGGTCTGCACTGCCCCGGTGGCACGCGATCAGTCGGTGAACGGAGCAGCCAAGTACCGGTACCGCAGCGGGGGGCAGTGGGAGTGCGGGGGGCTGACGGTGCGCGCCCCCTGCGGGGCGGTGGGCCACGGAGCCGTCTACCACTCGCAGAGCCCCGAGGCCTACTTCGCCCACACTCCCGGCCTCAAGGTACGGTCTGCACTGCCCCGGTGGCATCTCTGTTGCCCCGGCTATTCTCAGAATACGGTCGATTATCTTTTATGCTTATGATTGTGTCGTATATAATAATAAATTATTTAGGGTACACATGCTTATTAGTGGCGGGTGAGCATGCGCAGTATTGAGCTTCTTGAGCTATTGCTATTTAGTAGCCTGTGTGCACGCACATTGTTAGTAATGAGGATGCACATTATTGGTACGCTCAAAAATCAATCGCCGGTTGATTTATAAGCGTGCTCATTTGATTTGCGGGTGGAAGCGGTATCTTTGAGCATGTGTGAACAGGCTCTCTAATGAGCGTGCCATTGTCGTTCGCGGCTAGTATCGATTATAAATGCGATCTTCTCAGTCCTCGACAGATGAAACAAATGCGGTGCGTTGGGGAGATGATAAAACATTACTTTTCGTGACTTATAATCGGTCACCGCTTTGTAAAACTTTATTAAAAGACCGAATGATTCAAATCTTACAATAAAAATTATAAAAACTAAAATCAATAATGTGCGGATGGAAACTTGGGAACTTTTTTAATTTATTGGTTTACTTGAATTCCCTATTTCAGTTTGCAAAATTTCCTTTTTGAACAAGAGCGTCTCTATTCTATGACAAGAGCATCCCAGTAATAGGTAAGCATATGCGTTTGATTGTTAGCTCTGAGCATGCTCATTCATGAGCATGCTTAAAATAAGCAAGCTATTAATGATCAAGTGTGTACAGTTGATAGAGCATGCTAGTTTTGAGCACGCTAATGAGCATACTCAAAAATAAGCATGTGTATCAGTACCTTTATTAAAAACCCAAAATTCTATGCATTAAAAAAATATTTATAAATTAATAAGATAAATCGAAAAAAAAATATAGGCAACTTATATCGGTGGATTAGTAATTGTTTCGAGATGTGATGTCTCACTAATGTAAAGCTCAATATAACTTTTTTTTTTAATCTTTTGATATTAATAAAGGTTTACAAATTTTAGATATAAATAACAAAGGATTATATTTGGATAAATTATAAATTTTGTAAATTAGGAAAAGTAAAAAATTAACAGTCAATTCAATATTATAAATAACCTGGTCTTTTTGCAAGGAATAACTACATTTCGTCTTTACATCGATATATAATTTTTATTACACGTTGTATGCTGATGAAAGGAACATTGACATGGAAACATGTTAATATTTCAACAAATTATATCACGCTGCACAACCGAGAACGAACAGAGAACGGCATGTTTTCTTATAAACAGTTGTTGAATCCTATAATGGACTCTCTGTGACAAAGAAAATAAATGATGTAAGACTCTTTAATAAAACAACTGAAAAGACTTGTGTTGGAGATGACATAGTTCACAAATCATAAGTGTTTCAAAATTTTGATCTGGTTATTTAAATATATATTATATTATATTTGTTAAATTTATAATGCATAGTCCTTCTGTATTATATTATAGATATTTAGTTTATATAGTCTTTGATGTCCTCTAACACCAGCATGCATTTGTTGCTTGGGGACTATTTTTTCTTATTTTTTATTGTATTTGTTAAAAATATATATATCACTCTCTATACGATACTTTACGTAGAAGATATCGACATATAGTGTGGGCATTTATATCAGGTGGTGGTCGCCCGCGGTCCTGCGAAGGCCAAAGGACTGCTGCTGTCCTGCATCAGAGACCCGGACCCCTGCCTGTTCCTGGAGCCCAAGATCCTGTACAGGGGCGCCGTGGAGGAAGTGCCGGCGGGGGACTACTCGATGGACCTGGGCCGAGCTGACGTTTTACGGGAAGGTAATTTCTTTAAGAACTCCGCCGGTATTTGTCGTCCTTGATAACTGACTAATGGACGGGCATTGCAGGGGACGCGGTGACGCTGGTGGGCTGGGGCACGCAGGTGCAGGTGCTGCTGCGGACGGCGGACCTGGCGCGGGAGCAGCTGGGAGTCGCCTGCGAAGTCATCGACTTGGTCTCCATCCTCCCTTGGGACGAGGAAACTATCTGCAATGTAAGCCGAACATATTTTAAATCAATTAAGATAAATTATACATGTCTCGCAGAGACGAAGCCATTTATATGAAAAAGTTTGTACTGGAGTCTTTTTGGGCGTTTACAGGACTTACCACTTGACATAAGCTGGCTTAAGTGATCGCTTTACACAATGTAACGTTCACCGATTCCATCCATGATCGACTACAATTTGCGAAGTTATATATATAGTATTTATTTGATATGGTGATGGCGGAGTTTTAAAACAAGCTCTTCCACACTCTATTGTTCGTAGTTGACATAGCGGAGATTTGCGTGCTATTCTTCTCCAGTCGATTTCCTCGCGGTGATCGGTGATCGCGAGCCCCAGCCCGAACGCCAGAACCTGGAGCAGTTGACGGATAAACCTGGACATCCTGATGCCTCTCGGTTCACCGCACTCAGGATATTTCTTCCTTCTTCGGGGCAATCTTCCAGGGAGTCATTTTCTCAAGGTTCGAGTCCATTAAGGAAAATGCAAAACAAAGTATTCTAATAGTGTAAGATCCCGACTAAGATCGACTTTCACCCAGCTGTTTACCGAATGAAATATACTTTTTAGCAATCATAATACATGAACAAACATATTGCGAATGGGTTGCCTGGTGAAATAAAGTCAAGCCTACCTTTAATTAAAGTTAATATAATACTTTTTTTTAAACCTTTTCACTCATTTGTTAACCAAACGAAATCAATATTTAATGAGAGTAGGAAGCGTAAGGAACAAGGAACGATTGGATTGTTTATGTTTTTCTGATCCATATTACAGGTTGCCAGGTAAAAATAGGTGAGTTAATACTATGTATTTACACTCATCTGTTTTCTTATTGAAATTTATAATAAAATACAGGTAATTTTATAACGAACACGATGGTATTAGGTTGCCTAGGTAAAATCGGTCAAGACTTGCGGTTGCCGCAATTTGAAACAGCACTCGAAGGAGAACTATTGTACATATTATTTAGTGCGACCTAACACCATCATGTTTGTAATAAAATTTCCTTTAGTTGAATACAAATTTCAATAAGAAAACAGATGAGTGTAAATACATAGTATTAACTCACCTATTTTTACCTGGCAACCTGTAGTACGGACCAGAAAAAGATAGGCAACCCAACCGTTCCTTGTGGCTCCTACTCTCAATCAATATTGATTTCGTTTGGTTAAAAAATGAGTGAAAAGTTATGTATGACATTAATTTTAATTAAAGCTAGGCTTGACTTAATTTCACCAGGCAACCCATTCGCAATACGTTTGTTAATGTATTATGATGGCTAAAAAA
>JADDOH010010580.1:0-21542 GCA_016648135.1 Agrypnia vestita
AACTGAAAGAAGCAAACACCGAGATACACCTAAGTCTCGTTTATTTATTTTTTTATTCTCGTTTATTAAGTGTTGGGATAGCAATCTTAAGATCCAAATATTGCTATTTTCAGAATACGGCCGAATGCCTGCCGTGGCTCACTAAGCTTTCATACTCAACACCACGTCTCCAGGTGGAAAATCGTGGCACTTTGTCACAAAATCGGCGCTCTTTGAATTGAACTTCGGAGGATATTCAGTGTTTCTGGTGAGGTGTCTTGAATTTATTGACTCGGTTCAGGCTGGATCCAGACCTGGTTGGACTTTAATGGTGTCGAGCGTTGAGCTTCCGTGGGGTTGTTGAATAACCTCATGCCCATTGATTGATTTAATTACGAATGCAATAATAATTTAAGATTATTATTGCATTCGACTACTGACTGAATGTTCAGATGATGATATACTATTTAAAAAAGTTACATTTGGTTATTTGTTTAGACCTGTATTGGACTAAAAGCGTAGACGACCTATTTTTGAAAATATATGTATTACATTAACATAAAATTAAAAATTAATTGACGAGGTCAAATAAAAAAATATATGCTATGAGAAATAAAAATCACTTTTATAAATATACTATATTTCTTATATATATATTTATAAATATACCATTATACTTTGTACTCCCTTTCTTTTAATTCGTAGCGTCTGCTTGCTTGATTGTCTGTCGAAAAAACTTTGGATCGATTTTTAACCCTTTTCCCGTGGTCCAATACAGCTGAAACTTTGCAGGCAGACTCGTGGCGACGATAAAAATGATCTAACAAATTTTCGTTTAACATTTTTTAATAATTATAGTATAATTTTTGATTTTTCTATTCCTACTAATTTTTATTACTCCCTTTCGTAGAGTCTCCCGACTCGAGCCCGACGCGTGGAGAGGCGCGAAACCTATTTCAACTAGTAAATGAGAAAGGGAGTATAATAAAAACTTGGTTTTTATGGGTTAGTTTTTTTCTTTTGTTTTCACTATATTGTAAGCTGTTTTGTTTGCTTTTATACCCCACATATTATATATGATCCATTGAGGATCTTTGCCTTCTCACGAACTGACGTCTGTCGCTACAATAACCGGTCTATTCTCATTGGTTTACGCCGAAATGCGAGCGGGCCAGATGTATCAGTGGGATACCGGTAACAAAGAAGCTTGGAAGAAGGAAGACTTATACTGGATGCAAAGATACTGAAGTTGACGACGAATCAATTATTATTTGAGATTAAACACATTCATTTAATAGAATTAATTTCTAATAGAAATATTGCTACCGAGGCAAAACTAGCGGTACATAATGGAGTTCTGGTACCGACACTAATGTATGGAAGTGAAGAATGGAGCTGGCAGAAGAGGAACGAAAGTAGATTGAATGCAGTCGAGATGAGATCCCTTAGACGTATGTGTGACAAATCCATGCATTATAGAGTAAAGAATGAAGATATTAGGAATGAATGTTAAGCTGATCGTAGCATAATACATAGAATAAAAATAGGGTCGCTCAGGTAGTTTGGGCATGTTGAGCAAATGAATGAGGAAGGAATGGTGAGAAAGATGTATAATGCAAGTATTGACGGCGCCAGAAAGAGAGGCGACCACGGAAGACGTGGCATGACCATATTAACCAGATACTGGAAGATGGTCCTGTTAGAAGCCTCAACAACCGTCGAGCGCTTGCATGCGAAGATGTATGAATGTAGATGAAACGAAAGTTGTACGTCAGGACAGAAGAGTGTGGCGCTCTATCCTATCTGCCTAACCCCACGCGTGATGGTAGGTTAGTTATTTAGTTACGTAAATTTTCTCACGCGGGAATCGAACACGGGCAAATTTACATAACGCTCGTGCACCGCGACCAAGAGAGTCAAGATAAACATCTTCCAATCCCCACACCCCGAGTCCTTTTGCGCCACGCTCAAGCAAACAGCTTTACGTAAGCTGACCTTAGTGCTTATTCAGAGTGCACAGGCGGGAGCGGGTGCGTGTGCGCTCGCGCTGGCTCTGGCGTCACCATGTTCACAGTGCCGAAGCGGCTGAGAGTCTAATATGTATGCTTCTCAAACTTCGCGATACTTACAATTGCCGGCAAACTTCTTGAAATTCTTTGACGTGGTGGGGGAATGCGCAGAAGACGAAATTTGGGTCTCGTTAGTGGAAAGGTAGATGCGCAAACTTCCCCCCACTACGCCGTAGAATTTCAAGATGTTTGCCGGCTACTGTACGTAGAAAGATGGATGAAGACTTGGTTTTATTAATGGAAAATTCATTTTTCAAATGGGAAGTAAATTATGTGAAGTTGGCTAAATGTTTGAAAATGAAAAAATGAAAATGTTTGAATTTAATATTTTTATTCTTTAACTTTAATGTGTAATTATATAAAATGTGAAAGACTACAAATAAAGTTTTTGTTAATTGTAAATAATCTTTTATTTGGATAAAACTTCTAATTTTACCTAAATAGGATGATTAATTTTAGAGAAATGTATAATTATTTGTATAATAGCTGCCCGTATGTCGCAAGTCGCGCGAATATTTCACAAAAAATGCTTCACGGGCGTTAAAGTAGTAAGTACCTTACCAGCTTTTTATAGTTTTTTGGGTAATATAATTTATAGGTAAAAAAAAATAGAGGTAAATTTTTAAAAATATTTTATATAAAAAAAAACATAATTTATAGGTAAAAAAATTACATTCGATTTTTTATTACTTTAATTAATTTACTTGACGGCTCTATTGAAGTGTTGTGGGTGTTTGCTTTGCCAAATAGCAGTGCGATGTTGCACTGCGGATATAAATTCTTCCGCACCGATTTCCATGTTGTGGCGTGTGGATCAAAAACGTTTAGAACCAGACGCTTTGGCCACCGCCAGACGCTCGGGCAGTGTGAAAGATACAGGCGGATTGGGCCAACAGAATCGGCCGCGCGCTAGGAGCGCTACCTGCGCCCGCGCCCGCCCCTATGCAGGCGCGCCCGCGGTCGAGCACTGTGAAGGCGAGAGGCGTGTAGGTACATTTGAACTACACGCACCCGCGCCAGCGTCCGCACCCGCCCTTACTCTGAAAGAGCCCTTATGTTGGGTAAGGCGGCATTTTGTGGAGTCGCACCGTGAGTGCTTACTTTGTATTGGTACACGTGTACTCCGTACGCTTCGGAATGCGCTGGTACGGGGACCTACTGGCAGGACAAAAGCCAACATACACAAATACACACACACAAACATTGCGCTAGCTCGTTCAATTCTCAAAGTATAATGGAACATTTAGAAACTGTTTCACTACCTCCGTCTGTTGCAGCTAACCTTGAATAACTATTTATCGGATAAATTTATCGAACGATAAGTCATCTGTCATCAATCGGCAGCCCTACACAGTATTTAGAATTGAAGTACATTGAAGCATGATTTAAGTAAACATATAATTTTTGAAAAATATTTACATAAATAAAAATCTGAATAAGATAATGATATATAAGATAGGAATATAGCGAAATGTATAGTTTATTTCGATTTTTTTTCAAAATATAGGCTAAAAGTAACAGTTATGGTTCAATATACTAACTGCACGCCCCTGGTATTTTGATTTAAAATAGATTATTACCTCCTTAAATAACTGCAAAAAAACTATATGCAAAAAATATTTAGTTATTTTAATATTTAATTTGCTATTAACACATTTTATAATTTCTAAAATTAATATTTTATCTATTACAGCTAAATGTAACATATAAAATATTAATTCATGTCATTTATATGTAAAATTACTCATTCTTTATTAATATGAAAATAATGGTTTGTTTCCAAAAGCTGATTAGAAAATTCAGAATACTTATTGCTTTTTAAACATATCAAGTTCCCTTTAATTCTAATATCAAAATTCCTAGAAATTTTACTTACATAAAAATATTTGCAATCATTATGAATTTATTATTATTTATAAACTCCTGATTTTGGTGATAACTCTCCTATCGATCCTCGAATTATGATGATAATTCAATAAGTAGCAGTTTTACATTATCCAAAATGTTTTATTTTTATTAATTATACAAGTACTGCCTTTTACAGAAGGTTCGTTCGAAACTTTTCTCCATCAAAATGTTCATATATAAATATTTAATGTACATATATGGGATGTAACGGATTTATGGACACAATAATTACCGTAGTTCGTATCAGATTTGGGTCAAACTTATCTGAAATATTGTCTTTCTAAAACCTCAGTTAAGTTTTCTATCACTTTGATCTCCACCTTGTTGTAAAATGGTGGCTGTTGAATTTTTAAACATTTTTAAAATCAGTCCTATTATTGATTATCATTTTCTAAGTATGAAAAATGTCGCGCGATTTGATTATAATATTAGCCTTAGGTGGAAAGCTTTCAGCAAAAACGAATCGCGGAAAATAAATCTCTTACAATCACATCAACGAAGAATGAAGTACGCATAACAATTGCCCGAAGCTAATCCAATTAACCCAGTTGTACGTATAATTGGTTAATAAGTTAGTTCTGACCAAGTTCAAGGCTTTGCTGTTGGTAGCGTGGGTTTAATATTATTGGAGGGTTCACCTAACCAATATCGCTATCGTTTACTAAGCTTCCAGCTTTTCCGGATAAGTCTGTATGAGGTTCACACAACACGAGCCTTCGTTTACTTTTATTTCGGCTGTAGCTTGCCTTTATCATTTTTGTTTTTATTGGTATTTCCTCACGTAAATTAATGTCTCATTCCATTTCTTGTATTGTTTAATATTGTTGACTGTGAAGCGGTTTTATATGAGCGCCTCCCCGCGCCGCTTGCACTCGTAAAAGTTTAAGTAGAGGCGTGGAGAGGATGACTACTTTAGCATAAAAAAATGCTGAATTGGGTGGCGAAAGTGTGGGGCCAATAGGGAGCTATTGCTCGTAAAACGTATCTTGGTATCGAATAATTATTTATTATATTATTAATATTTTTAATATTTGAAATACTAACTTTGTGGTTAGACATTATAACAGAATGTTAGTTAACTTAGTAAAATTAATAACAACAATTTTTCCGAATTCTCAAACCACCTCATAGAAAATAATCATAAATTTGATTAAAAAACAGAGGTGAAAATATTAAATACCAATAATAAAGGTTTAGAATAAAATAATTTAGAAATTTTTTACTTTTTTCGCTCATGAAACGGTCCTTGCAAAGCGGTGGGTGTCCATTCACTGATCATTAAATCCGATTCCATTTATTCGTTTTGCTATTTCTGTTCCGTTCCGTGGCTAATTTAATTGCAGCTAATATGGGGAAACAAGAACTTAACCCTTACATGGATATTAGAAATTACGGCTATCCACGAACGAAAACACACGGGATAAGTGGTACACATGGTTGCTTGGGAACCCGGTAATTTGGTGCTACGCCATCGTATTTAGCTTTAATTAGCAAACGAAACCAAACCTAAAATTGCAAAGCTTAATTGACAAATCGGTCAGCTTAAACGGTGACGAATTGCTAAATCTAATGCTTCTTCACGGTTGGGGATACACACTACGGCGGCCATCAGCGAACTTTGTCAATTTTACAAATTTTTTACGCGTGTTTTTATCTGTGTAATTATTTATTAGACGTTTATGCTGAGCATGCGCAGTAGGTCAAACGAAATTCATAAATGTGAAAGGTCTTTAATGGAAAATGGTTTTTGGTATATCTTATTTGACCTATATGTCATACAGGCTAACACTGGAGACACAACGAGAATCACGACAAAGCCCACACTAGAGTTTATCAAAAAATTATCTTGGGCACGATTAAATACTTCATTTGTAATATGCAAAACGTAATGGCGGGAAAACGACATCGTTACAAAAAGCTTGGGAAAATCCCCATCAAAAACATTACAAATGCCGGCGTAATGTGATTTTTTATGGACATAAACGTTGTAGGTACGTTATAAAATGGCTACCATTGTCACTACAAAACAAAACCGTTATTGAGAAACCACCAGAGCTGTCTAGATTTAGGAATGCGGAATTTTATGAGACGTTGACAATACTTATGTTTGGAGCACATATCAGTATAAATTGGCGTGCGAGGGAGGGCGTCCCTGTCGTGAAACAGAAGTTGCCAGGGTGTAAATTTATTACACAATACATAATATACAGAGCCTTTAATAGAAATTTGGTCAACACTAAAGAAACAAACCAGTAATGGCGGCCGCTCTATCTAGAGTCCTGTCAATAATAAGTCCGGTAATATTGGTCCATTATTTGCTTTTTCAGCTTCAAAAAACTTTAATACTTCATTGGCGATTGTTCTTGCACCATTCCGGACTGTTTTGGATATTTTGGACATAATAATTCAGTGTATATTGGAAATCAAGATGTCACAGCTCACGCGCAAATACGAGATTGAACTAAATGACAGGGCGAGGGGTTACCGCCGGGTGCGAGCTGGGCGGGTTTTAGTTCCAAAGTCGCCGCACGCTAATTTAAGTTGGTCAAGTTCTATCTATTACAAATAAAGGAGTCAAGTCTAAATAATATAACTAAAATTGAAATAATAATAATCATCTGACACTTTGGGGCATCCAGATCCTTGATTCTCTGCACAAACGTTCTCCAGGAATCCCAATCCTTTGTCATATTCATTCATTGGAGTCACCCTCCTCGCGAAATTTTTCCCACACTTCATTTCTATCAGACACACTTCCGAAATACTTATTCCAAACCTGCATTACTTATTAGTATTTTTCACGTCATCCTACTTACTTCCATATCGAATACCACCACTAAGGCCGGCGTCACACTGAGCGTATCTTCCGCCGCGTCTTTGGCGTCGCGTCAAATCCGCAACCGGATTTAGTCTGCATACTAAGAAATTTGCGTACGCAGTGCGGACGATCCGTCGAATGTGGCGCGTGAGACATGAGACGCGACGTCGCCGATTTTACGTTGATGTAAGATCCGCGGGCGGAGAACCGAACAGACGCCGAAGCGAGCGTTCCGGATCGACCGATGATCCGCTCAGTGTGGCGCCGGCCTTTCCTTCCATGTTAAAGTTTCTCACATTCCTTTAATACACATAAAATCTTGTACGCTATTCGTTTTTTATATAGCATCATCCGCAAACATGTATGCAGAAGAATCGTTCATTTTCGCTCCTAGATTCATATGCGTATTTCAGTTCTTTCAAACACAATAGGGGTACCTCCAGGTTAAAGTAGCATGGAAAAATGTCACAACCCTGCTAGCAGGGTTGTGCAGGAAGAACATTGAAGCTTGACAATTACGTAAATAAAAAAATGTATCTCGTAGTATTATCATATTATTGAGATTTAATTATTAAGTTTTATCCACAATAATTGTTTACGTAAAAGTCAAGCTTCAATGTACTCACTGCACACGCAATGTAATGTCAAATGATGGTTGGAATGACCTGTTTATTCTTCTTACAAAATTAATTGATTAGTGCCAAATATTTGTACCTTGTCTTTTACCCGTAAGTATATAGCTCAAAGACGGGTAAATGCATCTTCTATCAGAGACTCCATTAGTACTCCTGACTAGATAATGCAATCCCGAGTCAGGATTCGGGATC
This sequence comes from Agrypnia vestita, assembly GCA_016648135.1. NCBI lineage: Eukaryota > Metazoa > Arthropoda > Insecta > Trichoptera > Phryganeidae > Agrypnia > Agrypnia vestita. Next base: position 7,602 of record JADDOH010010580.1, read on the forward strand.
CCTAATACTTTTGTGTTTTTTTTTTGTTTATAGAGCTGAATAGCAATTAACGACAGTGCCTTGCATTTTTATATCAGAAATTTTAATAAAATGTTCATTATTAATCATTGCATTAAAGTTTTTGTAGGCGTTTTTCCAAGCATCAATCAGTAAATGTAATAGAGTAAAAACTACTAACAAGTAGTAGTTTTTATTACTATGTTAGTTTGATAAAATACAGCAAATATTATTCAAAGCTATTTTCATTATTTGAATGTGACATGAACGTAAGTTTTAAGTACTTACTAAAAGCTCTATAGACATATACAATTAAACATACAAAGCATAAAAAATGTTGATCAATCCCGATAATCTCGTCCGATTTTTTCGGTTCGGGATTGATCTCGTAAAATGCCTCGAGATCTCGCGGGATCGGGATTGCATTCCCTACTCCTGACATGTATGCAGTTTTCATCATATTGACAGATTCTGAACCCGAGTAATTGGCGTTCGGGGAGATTTGTATCCGTGAGACAACGAGCTTATCTAGTTCACAAGATACCAAGGAATGGACAATGAGGCCTGCGTATAGCTACAGGAATTCCATTCCGGTGACATGAATAGAGATATATGAACCAGATCTACCTTGGTCAGAGCCAACGAGTCTACCGTTATGGGCGTTGGTGACTACTCCACGCTTTACGTCTCTGATTAGAAGCTTCATTGTGGGTGATTCATATGATTTCTACGACGTCTCCCAAAATGTATTTTTAAAATTTTTATTGTTAAAATATATCGTAATATTGAATAGCGGAAGCGAACTATCGAAGTTCATCAGGTTACCGGGAGAAAAAAAGTCCTGAATCTAATTTAATATCAAGGGATTTGCCCGACAATTGTGTATGTATATTAAAAATGCGATTCTATGACAATTAACGAACCTAACCTAACCAATCTTACATAAATATCAGGAAAATCATTGCAATCAAATCATTTTTTTCTGGTTTCCGCTTAAATTAATTTTTGTATTTAAGCATTTTCAATCAATCATTTCTTAAAATCTCAAATTTTCCAATTGTCGGTTTGTAAAACAATCTCTTATAAAAACTAACCCATAAAAACCAAGTTTTTATTATGCTCCCTTTCTCATTTACTAGTTGAAACAGGTTTCGTGCCTACCCCACGCGTCGGGCTTGAGTCTAGCGACGCAACGAAAGGGAGTAATAAAAAATTTCGAATAATCCAAAATTATACTATAATTAATTTTTTTAAGCGAAAATTTGTTAGATAATTTTTATCGTCGCCACGAGTCTGCCTGCAATGTTTCAGCTCGATGGCTCACGGAAAAAAAAAATTTCAGCAGACCAGCAGACGCTACGAGTTAAAAGAAAGGGAGTAAAAACAATTAAGTCACCGGGTATATTATTTTCTAAGTTGATTTAATTTGAATGCATTCAAAATTTATTTGTCGATTATTTACTAGCTGGGTATGAAAGAAGTCGTACTGGTTTTCAGCTAGGAATTGTATTTTAATATAGCAAAAATCGTATTGCGATTCTGCCAGCATTTCTCACGAATGACCAGCCATGGTGCAAAAAGTTGTGGCTTCGCCTATAGACAATATTACTAAGTTAATAAAAATCATTCAACGGTTGACTGCTCCTGTCGGTTTGTTCGGAGAAAAAATTTGCCTTTAATAATTAAGTTTTCGGTATGAAAGTTTGTTGTAAACCAGGTCCAATGACAAAAGAAGTTGATAGGTACATTAGATGGCTCGTGTAGTTCTTCTTCCTCATCTAATGTCCCATATCCACGGACTGAAATACAGAAGATATGTCTCAATACGTAAAATAAATCTCGGTACCATGTAGACCTCTTTTCATTTAAGACAGACAGTCGAATTAGTATGCGTATGCCGTGCGCATAACGTACATTGTTTCTTTGCGTTTACGGGTATAAACACCAACACAACGAAACAATGTGACTCGTACGCACGGCTTACACATACTAATTCGATTGTCTTTCTTAAATGGAAACAGGTATACATGAATTTTTACGTGGATGCTAAATCACACACACACATGTTTTGTGTGTGTGTGATTTAGCATCCACGTAAAAATTCTATATTTGAAAATAGTCAGAATAATACTTCATCGTTTGTTTATGAAGATGGATGAAGAATCAAATGATTTAATACTTCAATCATTCAACACAAACAAACTTTATCGTCGTTAATCTTAACGTAAGTAGTAAAATATATAAAATTATTATTAAACTCACGCAGACGAAACATAATATTTATATTTTTCATCCAGAAACAGAAGCATCAAATTCACCTAACTGACAAACGGAGCATCAATGGTCAATGGACTGACATTAGTTTGACGTACGAACACAAGTGTGAAGTAATCTAAATGAAGTAAATCTCAGAATTCTCGTCTCAGAGATTTTACGTGGTCAAAAATCTCATAAAAATCTCGTTAGTCGACGGGGCCATTACCAAGAATTCGGACTTCTGCCGTGTTGGTATTGTCAAAGCAATTGCGGTCATTGGACATTCTGAAGGCGAGCTGCTGACTGCAGCGGATGTTGCTTGACGCCATCCACGGCATTTATGGCGCGGTCTTGAAGTGCACTCTTGGTAGAAGTCTCTACCTTTACCTTCAGATCCATGCAGCACGTGAGCGACATACCAATCATTCTACCCTGATATTAAAAAAGTCGGATAATCTATAAGGCACAATTTTTGTAAAAATTCCATCTGAAGTGCTTCAAGGACGCAAAGGTATATAATTGTTATGTTAACCTTAATAACAGATTCATTCCAGGACACCAGCAAGTTAGCCCTATTTTCAAAGCACAGGCTTTTAGCTTAGTGTGAGAATGATAAGATTATTGATGCGACATTTTATACATTTCATTTATCTTTATTAGGTGCAGCCGCGCTATAAGAAAGAAATGACAAATTTAGAGAAGGATATCCTTTACGTTTTTAACACATTAAATATCATAAAAAATAAGACATTTGTGGGGTATAAAAGCAAAGCAACACTATCGAAAAAAATTAAATGCAGTCACCCAAAATAACTAATTAAAAATGTATTGAGTTCTATATTTTATGTAATCCCTTCCAAAATCGTGTTTCCTATAAAATCTCGAATTTAACACATAAATTAGTAATCCTCGATGAATGCATTTTTTTTTTGGATATTGCTGCCTTTGCTTTTACACCCCACATTCCTATTACTGTAACTTGGTACTCTCTATTTTCTTTTGGAAATTTTTTATTTTTAAGACATTTTTTTTTTCCTACTTTGATTTATTTAAGGTGGCACCGTGCATAAAACATTGGTTTTAATAGGTGGCAGTGAAAGGGTTAAGACACTAGTGATCCAGAGATCGTGGGTTCAAATTCCATTCCAGACCGGCAAGTAAGTCCTATTTTTCGTGGCACAATTATTTGACTTAGTATTAAAATAGTAAGAATATTGATGTGATGCGTATTCCTTGTAGGCATCACTATTTAAATTAAATATTCTACATTGGTAGGAAGTAACTTGAATTGCATTTATCAATTAAAAAAACTAACAACCTTTGTATAAAACCTGCACGTGACTACTGTAAAAATTACTGAAGGCGTGGGTCCTGCATGCCGCTAAGCAGCAGATATACTAATTTACCTTATAGAGAGAGACCTTATAGAGATAACCAAATATACCTATTTGTTTGTACCTGTATTACTCCCAGTGCATGCTTCTCTTGACAGTCCCTTATCCATTCTTGGGCAAACTTCATGGCACTCACCGTGGACATACCGCGAACAAAGCCAAACTGTCGGTCACAGGCCGGCGAGAGATTACTCTCAAGCCTATTGCGTATCGCCGTCTCAAAAACCTTCCCGAAAACGGGGAGGAGGGTGATTGGACGATACGCGCCCGGATCAGACATAGGCCTGGCATTCCCCTTCGGTATTACACAAAGAGTGCCTTTTTTCCACACGTCGGGGAAATGCCCCACTTTCCTAGACATCTCGGGGGCGTTTGATAATGCCTGGTGGGAAATGATCCTCACTAAGTTGAAGGTGCGGCAGTGCCCGAGTTATCTTTTTGACCTAGTCAAAAGTTACCTCAGTGGTCAGGCTGCTATCCTCAGCTATGGGGGGGTCTCGAGCACCAGACATACAAACATGGGTTGCCCACAGGGTTCGGTCCTTGGACCGACCCTGTGGAACATCCTGTTTAACGACATTTTCCTGCTACCGCTGCCTGCAGGATGCACCATTATAGGATACGCGGATGATGCTCTTCTGCTCGTGTCCGGCCAGAGCCGCTTAGCGCTGGAAGAGAAGAGTAAAAAGTCGATCGAACTGATAGAAGAATGGTGTGAAAGGAACAAGTTGTCTTTGGCGCCGAACAAAACTGTGGCCTTGATGTTGAGGGGGAGCCTGAGTAGAGAGAGGAACCCTAGTGTGAAAATGAGAGGGATGAATGTGAAATTTAAGCGAGAGGTCAAATGGCTGGGTGTAACCTTTGATACGTCGGGCTCCTTTCTTTCCCATGTCAAGGCCATCTCAGACAGGGCGCGGGATTTCTTTACTTCCATGAGGAGGGTGAGCGTATCAAATTGGGGACTCCGGTCACCGGCTATGCGTCTAATATACAAAGCAACAAATGTGGCTCAGATCACATATGCCGCTGAGGTCTGGGCGCATAGACTATGTACCGGAGTGATTTCCTCGGCTCTGAATAGAGGTCAGAGAGTGCCTTTGCTAGCGCTGACGGGGGCCTATCGGACTGTGTCTGGTGCGGCCCTCCCGGTTCTGGCGGGGGTGCTTCCTGCGGATTTGGAGGTTCAGGAATTTAGCGCTTTGCATACCCTGAGGCGGGGTCTGGAGGTCAACTACTTTGGTAGGACCATCAGGCCTTCGGATCACGAGCTGTTCCGGGTGTTGGGTCTTAGGCTACGACAAATTACGTTTGAAAAGTGGCAAGAAAGATGGGACACGGCCACCACCGGAAGATGGACACACGGAAGGTGTAGCTTTTACTGTTATGTTATTTTCCTTGCATATAATTATGTATTTTGTTTTATTTTTAATAAAGACTTATCTTGAGGCGGGGACAGTGAATGGTTTTGTTCGAGCGGCCGTGCCACTTCGCAACGGTTATACGACCGGTGCGGAGCAGCACGGTCCTGCTTGTTAGTCGAAAAAAAATGTCAACCTGGAGACGACTGAGTAGGACCGATATGGAAGCTTTTGCTCTTAGAACGGTCCTGGGTAAGCGGTGGGTACCACCATTCACTGTACCTGTATTACCTGTTATCTGCCAAGATCCCTCGAACTCAAATGTCATAATATCCTATCTCTCTTACCTGCTACAGTGACATCTATAGAAAATATTTCAGGTTTGATACTATAACGTGAGTCTGGCCGTCGCTGGCTCTTATTATATTATGCATTTCCGCCTAATTTAAAATCAATAATTGAACATGGACGTTTGCATCTTTGATAATTGGATGTTCGCATATAAAGGACCTAGTGTAGTCGTCAGTCAAAATATGTTGACGAAATTACAACGTCATCTTCGGTAATTGTATACTAGACACGTATATACGTATATTATTTAAATAATAAAACGTAGCTGCTTACCTGGTACTAGTATTATTGTAATTCTGACATCCGTGAATTGTGTCAAATTGTATCTACTTTTGATGTCATGACTAATTAGAGGTCAGGACTTGTATTTATAAACATAGAGACGTTTCAACAACAGTTGCATTGTTTTAAAACTACGAGTACAATACTACGAAGTGTTTCGTTTAGCTATTACAATACAATACGATTTGAATAATAATTTGATTTTGTACACTGGCGTTGGCCTCTTCATTTAGCATACTTAAGACCAGTACTGTTTCAACGAATCGATCTCATCGATCGCGCGAACTAAGAAAACACAATTTTACGGTTGTGCAGACCACCAAAAAGAAGAGAAAAATAAGCCTAAAATAAGGCCACAGCTGGCATTCGGCAACATTTTAGTGCCCGCGATGACCGTGAAAGTTACTCTGTATTACGTGTCGTAACAATTATCAATCATAACGCTTACAAACCTTGTTTATTATGTGACCAATTATTTTAAGATTTGTGGTGAGTACCAGTAACGGCAACACTAAATGATATCAAACGCCATCCAAGAAGGCGTTTAATCCGAGTTAATGCAGAGCTGTGGGACCAAACCTTTACTCGCAACCAAACCGGCCAGAGCGCCTAATAGAGACGGCTGCAGAAGTGACGTAGCAGTACACATTACGCTAGTAGCGTATAGATTCGCGCCTGCATAAGCAGATCCGATCTCGGCTTATCTTCCCAGTAGTAACTTGATACCCAATTATCTCCACGTGTAGCTATGTACACGAGCGCCACCCTCAATAATAGGGAGCAGGGAGGGATTTCTGCGATCGGTAATCCGAGCTCCTTGGCAATTGTTTGCACGCGTCGTGTATAGACATCTATTGATAAAGACTGTGGGTGCGTAGCGGAGGTCATAAAAATTAAGTGCTGATAAACCGAAATCGTGAGAACCGTTCAAACAATTTCCTAGTAGGTACCGACCAGCGCCAGTCATCGCTATGCTACTATCTCGAACAATCCGTCCAATCGGATCGGGCGGACCTCTGCTGCGCAACCACAGACTTTATTTGATACTTGTGTTGTGTTGTCTGTAAACGGGAAGGCCCGTTTAGGGGGTGAAACCGCATACCGTTGTTCCCTCACTGTCCCCCTTTCCCCCCCCAACTCTGTATCGTTTCTTTTGGTTTCCTTGTTTTTTCCTTCTGATCTTGGGCACATACATAATATGTACGCCATACATGATTTCTTATTTGATAATTTTGCATTATTTATTCTGTTTTTCAATGTTACCTCAAGCTTTTCTTTTCTTATATCTTCATTTTACTATTTAAACTATTTTTCTTTATTGTTACCAGTTATATGTCTCCTTTAACTTTTAATATTTGATACTGCGTCGCCCTTTACACGACGTGATACGGAGATGGCCTTTTAGAGAAAAAAATTGTCAACCTGGCAATGTATGAGTAAGGTGTCTATGTAAGCTTTCGTTCATAAAACATCATTGGTATTGCGGTGGACATCCACACAGTGATCCTTGTTATTTTACTTGTGCATTATTTACTCGTATAAACAATCACTCTTTCTTTTCACGAACCCTTTCACAAACGCTTATATTTCAACTACATTATTCTTACTTAACACACTATAATGAAAATGTGTATCTTTGCTTGCTTCTCTTGAACCCGAACCTTGTATTAAACCAATTTACTTTATAAATTTAAAACAGTAGTCCATGTTGCTTATAGTTATAAGTAAAAAAATTTAATCAAATCACAGTTGTGGAAATGTATCTAACAGTTGCGATACTGCAATCTATTACTGTCTTTATTTGAGGCCTAACGATAGAATAGGCCGGATTATTTGAGGCAGCCATCCAACGATGCGTCAACGCACCCTTCAACTGCTTCGCGTTCCCTGTAACAACTGAACCCACATTTTTTAAGATTGAGAAATCGGCCGTGCTCCATAAACCGAGCGCAAGCAGCGCCGATGAACGTATTACGTTACGCTGACCGGCGATCATTTGGTAAATAGAGAAATCAATGCATACCGAACGCGCTAGTGTATGCACACGTTTCGTGATCGGTTTTCTCTTTCCGCTGGCTGGCTGCGAGATATCTGCTTTCTTCGTGAGGCGGGTCCCGACCCAGCGCCATCGAGTATTGTTCCATCACGGCAGTTATTAAAAAACTCAAATTTAAGACGCGCTTCGAGATGTGTTTTTTCTGCTTTCTAGTTCAGTAACTAACCACCACGTGTCTCTGCAGGGGTAGACAGGTAAGAATGCCGCCGGTTCCAGCTCGCAACTATTACCACATCCGTTTTCATACATCTTCTCATGCATGCTCTTCGGTTCCTCAAATATCCTTCGGTTTGTTCGGGTAATCTTTGGTAGTCTCTGGTTTTGATAATTATCTAGCAGGCGCGTGCAGCGAGAACATTGAAGCGTGACTTTTACGTAAGCATATACAGGGTGTAACCGGGGCTAGCAGCAGAAACTTTGCCGGTAGATTCCTACCTACGTTATGAGTCTAAAATGTTCAAGCAACCATGACCTACCATCAATAGTTACGGAGTTATGCAATATCAAAGATTGCACTTTTTTTCATTATTTCTGACTTATTTTTTGCAAAAAGTTGAACTATCATTACAGTAACTTACATCGATAATGAAATATTCATTCGCTTTAATACAAGTCGAATAAAATTATAAAAACCTTGCAAAAATTGAAAAAAGTTTATTTTTACAAGGTTTTTATCATTTTATTTAAGTTGTGTTGAATCAAATGAATTTTTCATAATCGGTATAAGTTACTGTTATGAAAGTTAAACCTTTTGCAAAAAATAAGTCAGAAATATTGAAAAAAAATGCAAACTTTGATATCGCATATCTCCATAACTATCGATGTTAGGTCATGGTTGCTTGAACATTTTAGACTCATAACATAGGCAATAATCTACCGGCAAAGTTTATGCTGCTAGCTTCTGGTACACCCTGTATTTTGAACAAAAAAATAGAAATTTAATATTCATCTAACAGAATGCTAATTATTGTGTTAGGAATGTTCTCACTGCACGCCCCTGTATCTAGATATCTCTGGAAACGTAATTCTGTGTAGGTGTGTGAATTATTGCTAAACAGTTTTCTACTATCGTCATCCCGGAGCAGAAGGGTTTTCTGAATTTCTGAATGAATGAAAACACGCGGAAGTCAAAAATTTAAAGTGGACATATTTCGTGTGTATTATGGTTCCAGAGTTTACAGACGCCGAAAAAAAAGCAGACTAATCGGAAGACTTGCAAAAGTTAAATTACAATTCTATTATCTGAACCGGTAATGCTGCAGCCAAGAAGACTGGAAAACCTGTCGGAACCTCCCTATGGAGTCCCTTCCTTGACCAGTTTAAAGGCCTGCCTGATTGTGGCTTCGGAACAAACAGTACCCTCGAGAGTTCGTAACATGTTTGAAAGCTTTGCTGTGTACATCATTGACTGAGAGATGAGCCAATGTCTTCATTATTCGAGAAGACCACGTACTGAAGAAAAGCTCTCCACAAATTCAGGAAGAGTAATTAGAACACGTGGCGAAAAATATATATGTAGGTGTATATAAATTGCATATGTATTAGGAGGAGAGGTAGATGTCATCTCCAACACAATTGACAGATTGGCTGGAACATCGCTACATGATCTTGATGGTGAAGGGTGGAAATAAATTAACGAGCTTGAGCAGACCACAGGACTACGATACGCATGAGCACATCGACTAAGAAGGAGATAGATAGATAGAACGAGCGTTAATCGTTCTAATGAAGAAAGATAAAGCAGATATTTCTCAAAAGCCGTTAATAGTTTCTTGAAGCCGTCTGGCGTTTAATACGTGATCAGAACTAACAATAAACACTACATGTTTGCTGAAAATCTCACTGAAGAATTCTCAGAAATATAAACATGAAATTAACAAAGCTGCGAAATAAAAATAACAGGTAAGTTGTTGCGATTACAGGCTTACCGAGATGCCAGAAAAAAAGAGATTCCAGAATTTAAAATTAACAGTTGAGAATTTCTTTGATTTCAGGAATCCCCAGCATTCGAGCCTTGCCTGGAATGTCTATTGTTACAAGGCAATACCAGTGTCGAAGCCTCACGAACTCAGCTATAAGGCGCAAACCATCCTGCAACATGCCTTGTTAGTATTTATTAATCAAATCCAACACCTACCTACAGCTTTTACATTCCATGAAATGCGCGATTTTTTTAAAAATTAACCTACATTCTGAACATTAATCGATTTTTATGATAGTGCCGTGTGCAGATAGTAATGACCGGTGACTGTCACTTATGAGTGACCATGCCCTCTGCTATGCGTTGAGAACCAAACGACGTCATCTTCTTTTTCTTCTTCCTCAGCCTTCATCTTTCCACTGCTGGATATAGGCCTCTTCCATTCCACCCTTCCACCCTTGTTGTTGCTAGTTGTAGCAATTTCTTCCCCCCCGTAGCTACTATGTCGTCGGCCTATGTCTTTTGAGGTCTTCCGATGCCGCTTTTATTTTATTATTTTATTTTTATGCAAGACGCGAATGAGATCCGCCCCAGATCACCCTAGCGCTACGCACAAGTCAGTAGCGAATTTTCGCTTACTATCAACGTTAAGTGGTCGAGGAATCTGGATTCCTCCCTCTCCTGTAATCCTACACCCTTCCATATAGCATCAGCAACAGATGAAATTGGACCGAAAAAATATATATTGCTCACGAATTCTGTTATGGTATTATTATGACATGTTTGCTAATGGCGGGATAAAAAATATTCAATTATACAAAACACAAGAAAGCCATCAACGTTACGCAAGAAAATCTCAGATCTGCCACTTAAACGGAGGAAACTCTGAGCGCAAATCACTATAAAAGCAAATCACAATACGATCTGCAGCCTGATATCGCTGGGACTATTCCTGCTCTATTTTTTTCGTTAAATTATTATTTCAACTTTGAAAATCAGTTAGTGGAAACTTAGCGTTCTCTTTCTAGCAAAAGCAATCGGCAAAGTCACACTCGATTTATATTATATATAAAACGGTAAAAATTATGCAAATTCTTCAGAAAAAATGCTGTTAAATTAGTATTCATGTCACGGATAATTTTGACATCGATATAAAATAATGACAGCAAAAAATGTAACTGTGCATGTTCACAAAATCAGCACGAATCGACTATTTGTTCAAGGTATTTATGTTGCGAAATAAAAACACAAACTAATAATGCAAATTTGAGTGGTTTTCTGATAATTTATTTAATAAATGCAAAAATGCCACAAGAAACATTTCCTCGAGTTTTCACCCATTAGCATTCTTAAGGCAAACTTAAAAACTTAACTTAAGTTAACTTAAAAACGTCTTTGAATTTGCATTGAATGGAAATGACAGCGGTGGCTTAAAGTTTAAACAGCGTTGTGTCATGTCAGACGTGACCTTAATTTTTTTCTCCGCCACAAAAACGATCTTCGATAATTGCTTTTCTTGATGAAAAAGTGTAATAGTACCACACATTATTGTCTAACTACGTTTCGTCATGTTGGTGCCACACGGCTCCGGCCGGTCAGAAATTAATGGCTGCTTCGGGCAAACGCGATTTTTTTTTGTTTCCGTTACGATGTCGAAAGCAAATGAGTCGTATTTCGCAATTATAAACAGTACGGCGCAGCACTGATAATACGACAGCACTATTTTGAAATTTAATTAGTAAACTAGTTAATATGTACACAGGCATGGTATATTTTCATCTACCAAGAAACTATTACATTTTTAACACGGATTATCAGGACTCGGTAGTCACAGGCGCTCAAAAAATTAAGGCAAACAGTTTTTGATTATTTCGGACATAGAATATATTCTGGACGAAAAATTTTTTTGACTAGATTAGATTAGGTTCATAAAACTTGCTATTAGATAGACAAATTTTGTGCGCTTATTCGCTAATGACTGTCGGTGAATAATGAGCAAATCAGACGAAAAAGAACACTGCATTTAATGTCTGTACCGTTTTGTTTTAATCACATCCGAAATTTGCCATACGTTTTCGTAAAAGTCTTTTCATGAACATTTACGTCCACCAGTTACAGATGTTATAAAAATTATCAAAATAGAAATCTGATTTAACTATTTACTTAAATAAAATTTAATTAACTAACAACTTACTGACGTATGAATATTGTTTCATTGGATTTACTTTTAGTTGATTATTATTTTACATTATACTCTGTAGTTGAAAATTCAACAATCCAAATTATTACAATCTACATCCGCAACAATCAATGTCCACAAAAATCTTGTTCGGAAAAATCAGTGTCCGGAAAGATAGTATCCGCGAAATTCCAAACCCCGAAAAATCACCCTTATCATGAACATCAGACTAATAGACGAAACGACAATGTCTTCAATGATATATATGTCTTAGGAATTCGGGACTGGGGAGTATTAGGGATCAATGGAGAAAAAGTTTATAGGAGGCCAAGATCCACCAAGGGTAGTGGGGCCAATAGTGATAATGGTATGGTCCAATGCACTCTAACTTAGAGTATTAAGAAGGATACGTGGTTATACCCAAAGGCGTATGATAGAAAAATGGTTCTCTTGACAAAATTTTATTTTAAATCCAAAACTGACTTAACAAAACAAAACTGTTTAAGTGCTTATGTTCGCCGACTCTAGAGATGATTTAACATGAAATTTTTTTTAAGAAATTTATTACGAAAACTTCGAGAGACATAGAGAATTATATTGTACTTTTACATAAGCTTAGTTATTAAATTTCTTTCTGTTGTTTTAGATAATTACACCATTAAGATACCTGTATGAATATTACCATTCTTAAAGTTTTGAGGTAATTAATACACATCAACAAAAGTACTTAAGTCATTCTTAATGACCGAAATCTAATGCCGAGATCTCTGAATTATTAGTTGTTAGACACGTTAGCATTCAGCGAGATGTCAAGAGCATCAACAAATTTATCATTTATCATCGAGAATTGTAATGAATAAGTCTAAGTACTGCGAAGAAGAAACATCGTAAGAATTTTATTTGACTCATTTTATTATTCATAGGGTCCGTAAATCGCTTCATTGTAATTTTAAGGTAAGTCGGGGGAATACGGCGTAGATAAATTGAAGTTGTATTTCCAAATATAATCGTCAAACAGCACTATTTGTGATCGTTTTATTCAGTTCAATTTATTGACGGAATTTCGACGCCTTTGAAGAGGTTGAATGAAAATAATGTAAGCAATCGAAGTTACGTCCAAAAATATTATGTACAGAAAATTTTAAATGTTTAAATATCACAATTATCAAATATATTCGAAAAATATTCGAATATTCCAGTACTTACTGTGACAAGACGCATGCAGAAAAATAATACTGATACGGTAAGATTTAATCGCAAAACAAAACAAAAAAAGAAATTTATTTTCGTAGCAAGATTGGAACGACATGTAGGTAGACGTGTGAGCGTTGGTATAGGTATGACAGGTATATGAAGATCGCATTCCTAAAAATCACAAATACGATAAAAAAAATGTTTGTCGCATAATTTTTCCTTTTTTAACATTAAATTTGTATACGTTTCAGTGTTCACATTATATTTATAGCTGCGAATTAATATTATTTGATAATAAAAAAAAATCTTATTAAAATGTCAAAATGTGCGTAATATATAGCTTCAAAGAGTATGTTATCACATTCCCCCAGTTTCGACTGTATTCTGAAATAAGCAATATCCCTATTTCTGTATCTTGACAGTTATTGTATTTTAACAATTTATTCAAGTTTGACAGGTTTGAAATTAATTAATTCAATCAATCAGAAAGCTCTAAAACGCAAAAAAACGTTAAGTTATTCACAATTATGAATAATTTCTGATTTATTTGATTCATTCATTTCAAACTTCTCAAACTAAAAACTATAAAATTGGCGGCATTACAATGTTATACAATAAGTGTCAAGATATTGTACATAGGTAATAGCAATTTTGCTTGTGTCAGATTATGGCCGTAATATGTAAGTAATGCTGGTGATCACCACACCAGACCTACTGATTCCGACATACGAGTGAAATGAAACAAACAAACAAACTTAAACACGTTTAAGTTTGTTCATTTGTCTCACAAGCGCAAAAGGAAGTCGCGTTTCGCTGGCCTAAATTCGGCCCGAGTGTGTTAACTCAAACAAATGACAAAAGTTAACAAATAAACGCAATCTGGCTGCTATTCTGCTACCAGGGCTCGGTTTCGCAATATCAATTGCCGCGGCGTGTGTTGGATGCATTGTTAT
>JADDOH010010581.1:0-24412 GCA_016648135.1 Agrypnia vestita
CAATACTGATCTATAAGAGCAAAAAATAAACTAATTTCAATTATATAATATGTACTTATATAATACACAAATAATATATTTTTTAAAAGGGGTATTAAATCAAATAATTAAAAACTTATATAATATATAAAATACACTTATATAATATAGTTATAAAAACAAACTAATCGCAGATAAATATTATCCAAAATCTAACAAAAAATTTTGAGATTTACAAAATTAATGACTAATGGGGGAAAACTTTAAACAGAGTAATTATAGACTGCATGCTATTTGATAAAATAACTAGTAATAAATTAGGGAAAAGTAGTCTTCTTAATTAGAAATATATATTGATTATAAATTCATAAAGCAATAAAAATAAGAGTACAAATGGTGAAAAATATTATCAACTGAAAAAATCATGTGTTGGTTCAGGGATAGCACCACACGTACTGCCTGTAATTATCATAAAATTGATAGACAAAATACAAAATCTGACACCAAGACAAAATGCCATCTATGGGATGTGGAACATTCATTAAGACTTAAACTATGTAATTGTTTACTTAAAAACATCATGCAGATGCACTATTACCTTACCTCACACCGCTGGCATTAGTATTATAGAACCTATAGAGAGGTGCTACGCTCGGAGCATGTTCGGAGTCAGGGTTTTGAGATGCCTTATTGATCCACAGAATACTAGAACTTGTCAAGTCGCCGATTACATGTTTTTCTCCGCATATTAAATGGTGCTCTCCAATCCAACAGCCAGAGACGTCATTATTAATAACTCTGCATTGCAAAAGAAATTCATCTGAAATCAAAATAATGTTAACTTGAATAAAAAATTAAAATGTGATAGTTAATTATATATAATAAAGTAACAATCTTTATCGTTCAACAAGCATTCAACGACAACCGTTCAACAAGCGTTCAACAACAACCAAGCGCCATGTCAGCCAGTGGTGTTTTTCCATGTGGTTCATTGTTGGATCTTGATTTTATCGCTAACAACTATTCATTGAACCATTTCTCTTTATAGCACAGTTTAATATCTGACTGTATATATTTATTTAAATGAGTAAAACATAAGAGCTAAAAAATGTATAGCATACTTTGCAATGTAAACACAGCTATCTCTCCAGATCTGTCTCCAGAGTCAAAGCGAATTCCGCTTACTAAGAGCAAGGTGTCTGAACAGTTAAACCGACTGAATCGTGTACACTCCCAACTAACTTCTTCCATGTTATGTAGATATTTTAATGTGCAGGGATAGGCTGAATTCCAAACCTAAAAAATAATTTTGCAAATATTAATTGTTATATTATTACAAACTGTTAAATCTATTGACATGTATTGCATTTTAAATTTAAAACTTGGTCTTACTTGCCAATGAAACTCAATCTAAGGTTCACAATGGTTATAATTGTGGATGGATATTATAAGATTATTATAAAGGTTAGGCATGTTCAAAATAAATAGATGTCAAAAGAAGTGCAATTTAAGAGAAAATTGCTAGGCTGGACATGCGTAAGTCTTTAATTTGTTGACTTTTAAAAGTGTTGAGGTTATGTAAAAGTAAGAAAAAAAAATGTATTAACACCATAACATTGCTGTCTTTCGATGTGGTTGCAAACATGTGTCCGTTGTGTGAGAATGACACATGAAGAACTTGGTGTGAATGGGCGTCCAAGCATTCACTTTGGACAAAGGGGACATCACAATGCAACCTTCTGTATTCTTCCAGCCAGCCCAAAGCCCCTAGAAAATACATATATTTTAAAATTATAATATAAAGAGTGTTCATTCAATAAAAATGTTTAACAGGCATATATTCCTTACCGGGCATTATTGGAATACTGGGATGTATACGGTAATCGCGAATAAACAGATGTTTCCATATGATATCATCCCGACTTATCCTCCACCATAAGTGGCACACGAGTCCTGTATTAAGAAGATCTTTTGCATTCAGGTATCCAAATATATGCAATAATACAGAATCGGGCGCATAATTCCATTGTTGCGTATCATTTGCGCAGTCACCTGTCTCCAAAGACGACAGTTTCCATTTCAAAAATGACAAATGACAACCATAGAACTGTACAAAAGAAAGAAAAATTGACATTTATATGTTAATAATACTTTTTCACATTTTAAGAGGTTAGTACAGTAGAAGGGGCATAATTGAATGCTATCTTGTTTTTGAGTATCAAATTTTTTAAAATTATATTTCATCTTGAAGTTATAAATAAATAATTTCAAGTAACAATAGTTTTTTATTTGTTTTTCAATGAATGGAAATGAAAATTTGAGTAAAATTAAAAAAAAATCTCAAAGTAAAATTAAGATATCTCAAAAACTAACAAAGTTATAGTCTTTTAAATTTGCGTTTTGCATGAATAATTTTCATCCGTCTATTGTATTGCCTATGGTATTGCCTGCCCAACATAACTTGGCGTGCGGCAAGATTGGAACTAAAACCCGCCCCGCCCGCACCCGGCGGTAACCCCTTGCCGTGTAATTCAGTACAATTTTGTATTTGCTCGGGAGCTGTGACATTTTGATAACCAATATACACTGAATTATTATGTCCAAAACAACCAAAAAAGTTCGGGGTGATGCAAGAACAATTGCCAATGGAGTATTAAAGTTTTGCGAAGCTGAAAAAGCAAATAATGGACCGATATTACCGTCTGACAATTTGACAGATAGAGCGACGCCGCGGAGCGCGCTGTTACCCGACCAAATTTATATTGAAGGCTATGACACTGGTCACCGAACATTCAGTACATTATGTATTGTGTAATAAATTTACAACCTGGCAACTTCTGTTTTGCGACAGGGGCGCCCTCCCTCGCACGCCAAGTTATAGTGGTGGCACACGAATTTATTTTCAACTTAATCCTTAACCCGTGCAACGCCGGGTACGAACAGCTAGTTCAAAATAAAATAAACATACAAAAGTATGCATCGGGAATTGTGCACCTCTGAGGCGTATGGTTATCGTCAGTGCTATTCTCAAGAAGGTTATTATTCTAGGGTTACTAAGCCCTTTTATTTATTGACAATATTTATCCAAACACTGTCAAAATTATTGATCAATAATATCTGTCTGTCTGTCTGTCTGTTATCTATACAAATCTACACCGTTTGTCCGATTCGATTCAAATTTTGCATACTTATGGTTTAGGACTCGGCAGGTAACATAGGCAACATTTCTCCCTTATTCTTTCACCCCTTCCCCTCCCCTGATATATCTTCAATGCAAATCTGTACCGTTAGACTGATCAGACTCAAAATTTGGGAACTTATTTTTTAGGACTCGGCGAGTAACATACAAGGACATTTTCCCCTATCTTTTTACCCCTTCCCTTCCCGCTGATATATTTTCGATGCAAATCTGTACCTTTTGACCGATCGGACTCAAAATTTGGAAACTTATTCTTTAGGACCCGGTGGAAAACATAGGTGACATTTCAACCCTCCCATTTTACCTTTTCCCTTCCCCCGGATATATTTTCGATGCAAATCTATAACGTTCGAATCGAACTTTTGTTTCCGCCCACAAATTTATTCATCATAATTTAACTATTTTTAACCCGTGCAACTCCGGGTACGAACAGTTAGTTACCTATAATACTATGCGAGGGGCTTTACACAGGTACTTTCGTGGATCCCACTCAAAAAAATGACGCATCGCATCCTTTTTCCCAGCCGCCATCTCCTTCCACCCGCATACCTAAAAATTAGTGATGCAACGAATACTACTTTCACGAATACGAATACGAATAATTCAGCAAGGTAATAAATAGTACACCGCTGTTTTTTTTTACTAAGATATTTAATAATTAAAATTAAAAAAATAAACCCACAATTTTTTGTTCAGAAGGCACAACACTTCTTTTATCCGTTTATACATTCCCAGCGGTCGAAAATAAATATCACTTTTTTCACGCTTACGAGAGGTCATGTTATTAGATTTAATTTGAAATGATTATTTTTTAAGAGTTAACACTTTTACACACAACGGAATGAAAATGGAACGAACAATACGTATTACGTATTATATACATGAAATGAGCATCTAACCTTATTAATAACCAAACGAAACTAGATGAAAGGACTCCTGTTATACCTACTGTAAAACAAGTAACAATTGACAACTTTAGAACTCAACAAATCCATTCATTCAATGTTAGGGGAATCCCCGATAACAGATTGCATAGGTGTGTTCGGATACACGGTGCACAGCCAAGTTACAAATAGTATTTTTTTAATATTCGTGATGATATTCTACTATTTGGCGAATACGAATATTCGTATTCGTATTCGTTGCGTATAATAAATATAAATCTATTAATGTGTTTTATATATCTTTAGGGAAGGTTCGTAGAGCGATGGAATGAAAGAGCGATATGCTGTTACTGTTTATTTCTTCCCGGAGATAGGCCCCGGAAGCAAGTTAAGTGTACAAGAAATATGTTATGTAATGACGAACAAAGAAATAGATGACGCGCGGAAGTCTGCCCGATCTTACGGCAGAAGCCCGACTGGTATGGTGTCGCCAAGTCCCTAGCTCGACCCTTTTGTTTATATCGCGGAGATTTTTATTATGTTAATATAAACAAAACTCTGGGTCGGGCGATAGGTACATGGCACAGGGTTGAACAGGTACCGCTACAGCACTCCCCTTCCAGCAGCTTCCTCGATGGGTGGAGTGGGTGCGAGGAATGCTGCGATGCTAGTTGTTCGGTGCTCCGCGATGCTCAAGTTTATGGTTGCTTGTTGCGAGCGCCCGACAACCGCCATCCGATGAGTCGTGGACGCATGGTATGCCGGTGCTCGCAGGTGAGAGCGCGCGGTGAGTTGGCGCTGGTTGAGTTGGCAACGCTCTGTGAGTCGGCGTTGCTGGTGATGGTGATGGTTGAATGCAGGCGGAGAAGCGTGGGCGGCTTGTATCCCCCTGGGCACCCCTGCGTTGATGGTTGGTGCTCTGTGAATCGGCGCGGGTTGTTGGTGCATGGTGGGTCGGCATGGGTTGCTGGTGCACGGTGAGTCGGCACGGGTTGCAGGTACATGATGAATCGGCACAGGTTGCTGCGAACGCGCAGTGAGTCGGCGTTGCAGAATGGAACGCACAGTGAGTCGGCGTTGTTGGCGCACGGTGAGTCGGCGCTGGTCGCTGGTTACGAGCGCCCGACAACCGCCGTCCGGTGAGTCGAGGACGCATGGTATGTCGGTGCTCGCAAGTGTGAGCGCGCGGTGAGTCGGCGCTTGTTGACTTGCCAACGCTCAGTGAGTCGGCGTTGCTGGTGATGGTGGAGGGTTGAATGCAGGCGGAGAAGCGTGGGCGGCTTGTATCTCCCTGGGCACCCCTGCGTTGATGGTTGGTGCTCTGTGAATCGGCGCGGGTTGTTGGTGCATGGTGGGTCGGCATGGGTTGCTGGTGCACGGTGAGTCGGCACGGGTTGCAGGTACATGATGAACCGGCACAGGTTGCTGCGAACGCGCAGTGAGTCGGCGTTGCAGAATGGAACGCACAGTGAGTCGGCGTTGTTGGCGCACGGTGAGTCGGCGCTGGCCGCTGGTTACGAGCGCCCGACAACCGCCGTCCGGTGAGTCGAGGACGCATGGTATGTCGGTGCTCGCAAGTGTGAGCGGCGGTGAGTCGGCGCTTGTTGATTTGCCAACGCTCAGTGAGTCGGCGTTGCTGGTGACGAATGTCCGACATCCGCAGTCTTGTAGTTGAAGATGCTGGAGATGCCGGTGCTCACCATTGTGAGCGCACAGTGAGTCGGCGCTGGATGAGTCGGTTGATGAACGGCCAGGCATAACATTTGGTTATGCTATTGGCCACTGTTTTGCTGCTTCCGCCCGTGTCCTTTGTCACATCACTGTTCACTTGAGATCGCGTCTTTCATCCGTCGGCTTCCCAAATCGAAAATAAACTGTAACACGTCGGGGTCACCACTGTTGTGAATGTTCGTGGTCGATGGAATGAAAGAGCGATATGCTGTTACTGTTTATTTCTTCCCGGAGATAGGCCCCGGAAGCAAGTTAAAGTGTACAAGAAATATTTTATGTAATGACGAATAAAGAAATAGATGACGCGCGGAAGTCTGCCCGATCTTACGGCAGAAGCCCGACTGGTGTGGTGTCGCCAAGTCCCTAGCTCAACCCTTTTGTTTATATCGCGGAGATTTTTATTATGTTAATATAAACAAAACTCTGGGTCGGGCGTTAGGTACATGGCACAGGGTTGAACAGGTACCGCTACACATATATAAAAGCTTACAAAAAAAAACTTTCATTTCTAATAAAAACTACCAAAGAAAATTATTATAAAAAAAAATTAGAGTCTGCAAAAAACGATAGTAAGAGAGTATGGAAAATAATCAATGAGATAATTGATAAAAAACAATCAAAAAAAGAAAATATAAGTATACTCTCACACGAAAACACTAAGATAAACTGCTCTGAAAATCCCCGTGAAGCGGCAGATATTTTTAATAATTAATTTGCAACGTCGGTAAAAATTTGGCAAAAAAAATTACAAATCCACAGATCACTGACACATCAATTCCAAAAACAACATATACAGAGAATAAATTGGAAAAATTCTTACCTACCACGATTGAAGAAATTGAACAAATTATAACATCTTTAAAAAGTGGATCAGCACCAGGCTATGACGGATACACGAGTAATATCTTAAAATTTATCAAAAAACAAATATCTAAACCTCTAATGCATATAATAAACCTAAGTATAGAAACTTGAATTTTTCCGTCAAACTATAAACGAGCCATTATCTCTCCTATATTTAAATCGGGCAATCCGGAGGAAACTATTAACTACAGACCAATATCTCTTATATCAAATTTTGGAAAATTATAGAAAAAATCGTTAAAAAAAGAATATTTCACTTTCTCAAAATAAACAAAATAATCCATAATAACCAATTTGGTTTCATGGAAAATAAAAATACGCAAGACGCAATAGCTCAATTAACAAATACTGTCCAAGAATCGCTAGACAAATCTTTTAAATGTATTGGTATTTTCGTGGACCTAAGAAAGGCTTTTGACAGTGTCTCACATAATAAACTAATATTAAAATTAAAATCTGTTGGTATAAAAGGTACAGCTCTCAGCTGGTTTCAAAGTTGTCTACATGAAAGACAACAATGTGTAAAAATTAATGAAACTCTAAGTCAACCCCTAACCAGCGACTTCGGTATACCCCAGGGGACAGTTCTAGGCCCATTTCTATTTATAATTTACGTTAACGACATCTTCAACCTAAAACTGAACGGAAAAATAATATCATACGCTGACGATACTGCGATCATCACGAAAGGAAGCGACTGGGACACAGTTAATACACGAGCGAACAATAACATAAATACGCTAAAATTATGGTTTGACAACAACTTACTCTCCTTAAATTCCGACAAAACTTACTTTATTCCTTTTTCAATAAAAAAAACCGACAATCCCTTCAAATTTACAAATTATTGTACATGACACCAACTGCAAAAAAACTAACTGCAATGACAAATGCTCAACCCTAGAATCTAAAAGAGAACTAAAATACCTTGGTGTAATAATAGACCAACACCTAAAATGGCACAGCCACATTAGCGAGTTGGTCAAAAGAATAAGGAAATGCATATATATGTTCATAAGATTGCGTAACACACTAACCATAGATAATTTAAAAATGGTTTATTACGCTTCTGTCCATGCACTACTCCAATATGGAATCATTGGATGGGGAGGGGCGTATAATAACATCATAAACACAGTGAAAGTAATCCAAAGATCAATTATAAAAGTAATATTAAAAAAAAGAAAAACCTTCTCTACACAATTACTTTTCTCTAAATTCCAAGTTCCAAAATTAGAGAATGTTTACAAAAAAACGTCAATTATACAACTAATTAAAGAAAACATAACTGCTAAATTTGAAAAAAAACACATCATTAAGATTCAAAAATAATTTTATAATCCCAAAATATAATACCAAACAACAAAACTACATATACTTGGGCATAAAAAACTTCAATAACCTACCTACAGATATTAAGAAAATCGATGACTTACAACAATTAAAGAAAAAAATAAACCAACACTTTAGATCGATACAATTTGACAATGCATAACAAGACATATAGCTAAGGAACAAATAAGCCAAATCCAAAATAATCTAATAAAGTGTAAGCCCCTCACCAAGCACATGAGCAAGTCTCATTTTTGGAGAGGCAAAGCAATAAAATAAAATGTATCTAAGTAGATTATAATAGACAAATTGTATTATGATTTAAATGTAGTTTTAATATTAAATAAAAAATAAAAATAAAAATGTCCGACAAAGGTATTTGCATCTTGGATGTCCGATTTCCATATAGGCGATAGCGGTAGGTACTTCTGGAGAAAAAATCGTACACCTGAATGAATGAATGAATGAATGCTTGCATACGACTTCCAGGATTCGTAAATCTTTGTTTCTTTTAGAAAAATATTAAAAATCTTATAATATAAATATGAGCGAATACTTAACGAATACTTTTTAAAGTATTCGAATAACGAATACTTAAAAACAGGCGAATATATTCGGGGTTCGAATATTCGGATTGGAGGCTCTACGTAATTCTTAATTTTATGCATGACACCAGGTTCTCATCAATACGAAAAATTTTTAGTTTACTCTTGATAAAGTTCATGCTTGAAAAAGTTTGTTCGCATGAATATGTAGAACCGAAAAGGGAAAGGACAGCAAACGCTAGTTTTTTCAGCTGATCATAAGAATCAGGAATAGTATTCCAGGCATTGAACATGATCATGTCTTCGTTCTCCAGGTCTTTCAAGGCATATTTTAAATGGTTGTTTTGAAATAGTGTTTGTCAATAGAGGGATTATTATCTTGGCGATGCTTCAGCAGACTCGGAAAGTGAAACAACGTTTCCCTTTCGAAATCTTAAGCAAAAAAGGAAGTTTCCGAATGGTATGACTTCTTCTAACATAGAAAAAATGGTGTTTCCTTTCCCTTCCCGATCGACACCCTCGGCCCGTGGATTTTGTGCTAGAGCCGCACTTACGGGGCCAAAAAGCCGCATGCGGCTCCGGAGCCGCACTTTGCCGACCTCTGTACTAAGTAATGCTTTGGTGGTTCAGTTCTATACGATTGTTCATGTGAACAAAAGATTTTTATTTTTAGAATACAACTTAATATTAGATATCATAATAATCAAGATTGTTTTAAATATAAAGAATTTTTTTAAATAAACATTGTCTATCATTCACCTGCATATTTCCACTACATTTAAACTAATATAGATTACTTATCACAAAGAAAGAGAATACAATAATTTTAAAAAAGTAACCCATAAAAACCAAGTTTATATTGTACTCCCTTTCTCATTTACTAGTGGAAACTGTATCATCGTATATATATTTTAGCAATCGGACTCAAAATTTGGAAATATATTCTTTAGGACTCGGCGGGTATCAAAAAAATATTTCCCCCCTATTCTCGTACCCCTTCCCCTCCCCCTGACATATTTTCGATGCAAATCTGTACCGTTTGACCGATCGGACTCAAAATTCGGAAACATATTCTTTAAGACCCGGCGGGTAACATAGGCAACACTTCCCCCATATTCTTTTATGAACAGCTAGTAATCAAATAATACACAAAAGCATTGTGCAAAATTAATATTGTAGACGCACTAGCAGGATATTAAATATTTTCGACACCATTCATCTCGATCCTGAAAAGAGCGCATTGCCGAGCCAATTCACTACTTGGTCACTGCACCAATCTTCATCCATCTCTTTGTTCTAATTTGTCTAACACCGAGCTTTTCGAATATGAATATTATACATCCTGTAGGTACACCAGGCAGTGGGAACATTGAAGCATGACTTTTTTGTAAACGTATATTTTAAAAAAAAGAAATCAAATATTTATGCTACAGATTTTTATGACATATCAAAATATGAACACTATGATAACAATTGTGATAGAAATATTGCGAAATATATGTGGTATTCCGATTCCAGATAATTGGTTACGTTAAAGTCATGCTGCAATGTTATGTTTATTATTTATCACATATTCTTTATCATTGTTTTTTATTTAGTTTTTTTTTTACCAGCTTCGAGGAAACTTTACTGGTCATACTCACGAATATTTTTTTGATATTATATAAAAAAAAATTAAATTGTACTGAATGTTTCCCAGATAAAATAAAATAAAATAAAATGTATCCACTGCACGCCCCTGCCATACACGGTACTTTCAACACATGTCATACAAACCATGTCTTTCAAGTATCATCCTTGTTCCTTTCTGAAATTCTGAAATTCTGAAATTCTGAAATTCTGTTGGTCCGTGATTCTACCCCGTAGAGACTTCTTTATCGTCGTCGTTAGATTACTTCAATATTTTATATTGTTTTATTTACAGTTTCCAGCCCACTTTGTTGTTTATGAATAACCCTTGACAAATGAATTCACAACCACAATATCTTCTCATTAGCGTATTAGCCTATTCACCATCACGAGTTGGGTTTTGCAGGTGTGAATTATCAACCTTTTACTCCTGAAGTCCAGGGTGGAGCTGTTTCGTTTTGTCTTTAGAGATAGCGAGAACAATCATGTTGGACCTGTTCTCTTCATGCATCTCTTGTGATGACGAACACTTTTATAAGCCTTTTGAAGCCAAATCGTTAATTTTGGTTTTTGAGTTTTCTTCGGTATTAATAAATTTATGAAGGCGGCATATTCACTGCAAATGCATATTTCGACGTTTTTTTTTTACGAAAATGTGGGTTTTTATTATTCATTTATATCAGAATGTATATGATAAACTACATTATTTTAGAGCGATAACTTAGATAGAACCTTAGTTTTAAAAGTAATAAACTGAACATTATTTATAATAATTAAGAAAATATAAGCCTTAATCGATAAAAATCGTTTTTAGTGTTTTAAGGAAAACAGTGATTTAATTCATATTTATATGTACGTATAATATGTCTTTTTATATTTATAAATTTTACTTAATTATCTTAAATCCGTACTAACAAAATTAATAAATATTTAATATTAATAGTTATAATGTTTTAAATTTGCAAGAAATTTAATAAAATGTAGCTTTTTAATTTAATAATAAATTAAAAAGCTACATTTTTTTTATTAAAAACACGTTAATTATTATTTTAAAATAAAAATTCTAAAATATGAAAAATGACATAGCCATAAACTAGAATGCCGTTGACCGCGGCAGAGGTTAGACGTGTTCATATAGCCGAATATTCCTCGTCATTTATTTCACTATTAAACGTACTTACGTATACCAAATTTGACATATATATGAATTATTATTATATTATACGCTCAAAAGCAATTGATAACTCCAATATAATAAGGTTTTTTGTGCATATGTCTTTGAATACGCTTTCTTATCATGCTTTTTAGCTTTGAACATGCGTCATATTTTAGTCTGCATCTATTAGTCAAGGCTTCAAAAATTCATGATTCCATATGAGTCAATATACAGACTGTATGTGCCTATCTATATCGCCAATAATGTATTGTTTATCGTTTAATATTACGGTATACATTTTGATTTGAAAAGTAATTCACAATTATTAATATGTTTTTTAAATTCAATACAGTAAGTAATAATGCAAAGTAAATAAAATATGAGAATTTGTCGAAAGTTAAAATAATAAACATTTTGATATATGTGGTATCTGCGTGGGCATAATTGTCAGATTACGATATGCCTTTATTTAAAAAGGAGTTCCTAATTATTAATTTGATTCTTAAATTATTTACGGAAAATAATAAGTCGACTCAAATAATATAAGATCATTTGTCAAAAGTTAAAAGAAGTCAATATTTTGACAGATGTTGAAGTTCCGCGGGGACGCCTGACGCCGACGAAATTGAATAATATATGACCATCTCTTTCAATCAGAACCTTACTGTTTTAGCAACGTATACCATAAATATGTGACGAAAATGTAATTTTTATTCGATTTACGCTCAGATGGAAACTCGCGCACGGTTTGAAAGCGCATGATCTCTCGACGTAATTTGACAGACTCGATAGTTTGTGAAACGGTTGTCTAGCCTATGTATGAAGATGTTATGGCTCGGATGAATAAAGAAAAAGAAGTTATTAAAACAATAAAAATCCGCAAACTTCAATATTTAGGACATGTGATGAGACATCCAGAGAAATACGAGATCTTGCATCTCATAATGCAGGGAAAGATTGCCGGAAGTCGGGACCCTGGAAGAAGGAGGACTTCATGGCTGAAAAACTTGAGACAGTGGTTTGGCCAGTCTACTGTGGAGCTGTTTCGGGCCGCAGTAAACAAATTCCGCATAGCCAACATGACAGCCAACGTCCGGTAAACGGACAGGGCATGAGAAGAAGAAGAAGAATTTGTATATTTGGGGTGGTGTATAGGTGTATTCAAAATGTATAGTAATCATTAAATCATTTACTCAACAGATTCAGAATATTTTCAAAATAAAAAATATATTAAACCAATAATCCTACGTTGATCTGTTCCGTTAAAAATACTGTAATCTCCCATTGTGTAATAATATTATACAAGCAGAAAAGCACTTACTGCTAGGCCCTACGGGCGGCTATTGTGACCGCTTTGCGGCCAATTGTGTTTGCTATCTGGCAAATTTCCATTTTTGCTATTGTGGCCGCTTCGCGGACAATGATGGCCGCTGCGCGGCCAATTGTGTTTGCTGTGCAGTAAACACAATTGTTAACCTATGCCTACGTCAGCCGCTTCGCGGACAATTGTATCTGGCAAGTTTCCATTTTTCAATACCAACCTACCCGATATTGACATATTTGCTATTTTCCCTTGCGAAAAAATCGAAATCTTTTTTCAATTTCGTCTAATTTAAACTATTAAAAATGTAATTTACGAATTACTGCGTATTTTCGAATTAACGGGGTAAATCTATTTTAAAATTAACATTTGGGACTTTTTTATTTGAAATTATCGGGGTTCGAATTAACGGGATTTTACAGTATATTAGGAAACTGATACACGCTGTATATGTATGTTCACCTAGACCTTTTAAAGATAATTGTCGTCAAAATGTTATCAAAAGCATATGAATAAACTAAAGAAATGAAATTATAGGGTAAAATTAAAAAATAATTTAAATTCTCAATTAATTCAATATTTTGTGTAAAACAACCAGTTTCAACAATCCCTTGAATAAGCCCGTCACCAACGAATAAATTTATATGAAGAATTATAATTTCCTTTTATTATACCGTTTGAAAATTCAACTGGTAAATTAAAATGTTCATTTATATCTAAACCACCTTCATCATTAATAATACAATCAATAGAATTGTATGCAAGTATTAGACCTTCTAATCATCCAAATACATCCAAGGCAACTAGCGCGTTCGTTCTTTGGGCAAAAAATTGGATTATTCAAGAGTTAACGTTGTTATTACGGTTGTTAGACATAATATTTAACTGTAACTGGTTGTGGACATTTTATACGAACCGTATGTTATTCCGAGAGATGATTTTCGACGTTTAGGACCCGTGGAGGTAGAGTAAAGGTCGTCCTCCTGATGACGTTGAATAAGTTTTCAACGAAACGTCGAGAATCGTCTCTCGGAATAACATACGGTTCGTATAAAATATCTGCAACCAGTTATAGTTTAAAAATATTGGATGTTTACACATGAAACATCTGCTACGGAATGCATTTCATTAAATATGCTTTTGACTTCTAGATTCACTTCACATTCAATTCAGAATGTCTATGTAAATGGCCAATTGACAGAAGTTAGTAAGACACCAATTTTGAAGCGTTACAATTTCTTCTCCATCAAAAAAGAAAGCATTAAGAATTAGGATGTGCAAGCCGTGCGTACGACGCACGTTGTTTCACTGTGGTGATATTTACGGGTGAAGGTAAACACCAACACACGGCGCGGCTTACACATACTAATTCGATTGTCTTTCTTAAGTGGAAAGAGGTCTACATATCACTTAAATGTAATTCGTTATAAGTGTTTGAAAGACTGAAATATTAGGTAGGAGTAAATTTGAAATAAATATAATTTATTGACGGATATGCAAAAAATTCCATATTGACTTTTTTGGATCGTTATAAAGTGAAAAATGAAGCCATCTAATGACTTCATTTTTTCACCTCATATAAAAAGTGTATTTTTTTTCATTAATTTAACCGTCGTTATACGAAGTTGGTATAACAACGGTTCTGATTTGCGATCGTAGAACAATGCAGCATGTGTAAAAACGTCGTTGTACTGCGCTGACTATATTTGACGTTTTAAAGAATCCACCTTAAATAACTAACCCAAGTTTCAAAGGAAAATCTTTTTGTAGTTATCGAGCTATGACACAAAGTGTCTTTATGTAAATAAAACTTCAAACTGTTCTCCTGCAAACTTGAAAAAAATCACATGCGTCGTTGTTCTACGATTATGACGATATATGCGTGAATTAACTGCTGCATGATATAATTCACTTGAAATTTTTAAATAATATGGCTCTATACAGCCTTAGAAATCAAATTATCAAAGCTGTCAGCGCTGGTTTCTATGGTTTAAGGTAAATCAAGTCTGTAAGAAAATGCCTTCCCCCAGACGCAGCAAAGTCTCTGATTAGTGCTACGTTATCTTGCGGCTGGACTATTGTAACTCAATATATGCAGGACAGCCTAGGACTCTGCTCGACAGACTTCAGTCAGTGATGAATGCTGCGGCGAGGCTTATATTTAAGACATCAAAGTTCTCGCGGATATCCTCAATGCTGAAGCAGCTACGTTGACTTTGCCTGCCGGAGCGGATAAATTTCAAACTCTCTCTGATGGTGTACAAAAGTCTTCAAAGAAAAGCACAAACAATATCACTGGAAAACGGCTCACACTACGGTCAGTTAAATCGGAGGCACTCTGCAGGCTGGTAGGTAGTACCAAGGAGACCTGCAGCCACCAAGTTTGCGGAACGTGCTTCAACTTTACGGGCCCAGCTATGTGGAATCAGCTGACTCCAGTGTTGCGATCTATGGAGAACCAGGTCTTCAAGAAGAGATTAAAAACTCATTTTTTCGGGATGTCAACCTGTAAAGCGCCCTTGAAGCGGCTCTTACGCAAAAACGGCGCTTAGCGTGTGTGTTTTAACCTCACAAACCTCGAATGCGTTTCGCGTACATTAAGGTAGCGTGTATGTTTTAACCTCACAATTTAGGTAATTTAACCTCAAAACGATATTAAAATGCGGAAATTTAAACACGTTTCACCTGTCAAAGGGTCATGTCAGTCATGCACAGTCATGTGTCAAAATTCAATTTCGATATGACTTGCCAGGAGTAAAAATATAATTGATTGAAAAAATGTGGTATTTCAGAATTGTTTAGAAAGATTTAGAAATTGTGGTAAACGTCATCTTCGTATTAAATAACGCATATAATATTTCTTATCTAAATGTATTTTAAAGTGGTCTGTAAAACTGAAAAAATTAATCTTTAATGTACCTACTCTAAAATGTTTTTTTTAACTGGCAATATAAATTATCCGGAGACAGAAACATACGACATTGGCTGGCGTAATTAATATATTGATTAAACGCATCATTTTTTTTTAATTTAGATGATATTTTTTAAAATAAAATAAACAATTTTGTCTATTGTCTAATGTTTTTTATTATCATTAAGATTCACACTACGGATATTTAATTAAGCACATATATTTTTTTATTTTTTTTATCATTCATATGCAATACATATATATAATTATTAATTATATAATTTATGGTAATAATGCACAAATGCATATAGGTATATAGTTGTATTTTTTTTAACATTATAATCCTAAGAACGAACCAAAAAAATATAATTATATCATGGTTTGAACATTCATCCCAGGATAATGGTTGGTAATGGCAAACAACTAGATTAAAAGCTGCCACGTCACAAATATCATATCTCTTGCCCGAAATTTTAGGCTGATTTGGAGATTTCCCATGTATTTGAGTATAGTTTTTCTTGCAGGCACGTACGCATATATACTATATATACTATATAAGCGTACGTGCCTGCAATATATAGGCTCCAATAAATTACTTATGTACAAAGCTCCTTATGTACATATACGTAGGTTGTATACATCTTTGATGCTATCTATGCTCTGGCCTCAACCCTCGACTCTCAAATTCCAGCTTGTCCGAGTGTCGTCAGAGCCAGCATGTCGGGACAGTTATTGTTCGAAGGAGTGGTGTTGTTAAAGACCCAAACGACTGCTGAAAACTCGTAATATGATTTCATGTCGTAATTAGGCTCTTTATAAGTAACTATTATTTAAAAGTAGCGCTACTGATGGATATTATAAAAATATGTATTTACGTAACAAAACTAAAGCATTCCCCCTTATCTTGAAATTCTCGAAAGTACCAAATATTTTTTTATTAAACGTAAAACAGCACATTTAAGACATTTTAATTTTAAAGTATTTCATGTACCTATACTAACCGCGCCAAATGATTCCTTTAGGGTTTGTAATTTTTTTTTGTTATATTAATATAAAAAACCGAGTAACAGTTTAAAAGGCACGTAAAAAATTAAATAAATTCCAACACAATATAAAGTTAGGTTAGGTTCACTCATTTCTTATATAATCCAATGTTTAATTTACAAAAATTAAAAAGAATCTTAATTAATGACTTATACCATATTTCAATACTTTTGTGTACGTATATATTATATATTACATAATACTTCCTGAGAAAACACCAGGCACATTACATGCACATGCTTATAGATACTTTAATATAAGACAGCACGATAACGCGCTCAAAACGCAATACCCAAATATGTAAATTGTGTCATTTAACAATATTTATAAATATAATACGCATACACCTAACTAATTCAAAGAACTTCGCTTAATTCCCAGAAATTTCGCATCCAATGCAATGCACCCTGCCAGTTTTGAAAAGCGAGTTATATTTTAGGTTAATCCATGTAACGATAAGTACCTACTCCAAGAGTAATCGAGGATGAAATAATTTGACGTTGAATAGTTGAACGGTAGGTACAGTTGCCGGCAAACTTCTTGAAATTCTTTGGCGTGGTGGGAGAATGCGCAGAAGACAAAATTTGGGTCTCTTTGGTGGAAAGGTAGATGCGCAAACTTCCCCCCACTACGCCGTAAAATTTCAAGATGTTTGCCGGCTACTGTAGTTTGCGGAGAGTGTAATTAGAAGAGGCGGGGCCCGCAGTACTTGTGGAGCTCGGCAGTGGTGCAGGCCTTCTTGCAGCACTCGTCCGCTACCCCGCGCCGGCGGCGGCCGCGGGCGGCGCCCAGCAAGGGCCACTCCGGCTCTTCCGCCTGCAGCTCGTACGCGTACTCCTCGCCCAGGAAGTCGTTATCTAACACACAGGAAAACATTTTGTATTTCATTCGCGAAAAAGGAGGATCATTTATAAATGATGAATGTGGATTGAATATTGGTGGTGTTACAATTATTTACGGTCTAAGAGTAGGTATGCCATAATGCTTATTTTACATAGATACTAGATACTGTTATATATTCTTACTCCCTTTCTTTTAACTTGTAGCGTCTGCGGTTTGTTGTCTGCCGGAAAAACTTCGGATCGACTTTTAACCCTTTTCCCGTGATCCAATCGAGCTGTAACTTTGCAGGCAGACTCGTGACGACGATAAAATGATCTAACAAATTTTCGTTTAAAATTTTTTAATAATTATTATTATAATTATTAAAATATAAATATAATTTTGGATTTTTCGAAATTTTAATGGTTTTTCAAATTGGAATCAATACAAATGAGTAATGACCCCGACGCGTGCAGTAGGCACGAAACCTGATTCAATGAAAAAGGGAGTATAATAAATACTTGGTTTTTATGTGTTAGTTTTTTTTTGTATTTAGATACTCGAAATGTACTATGTACATCCGGAACAATTCATAAATTGGTGGCCCTTGTCCACCAAATGAGACGCTATGAAATAAGTTTCACAAATTCATACCTCAATTAATCTCGGCACAAAACTCAAATGCACGCACACGATATTTCGTTTGATGGCGAGACTCGAGTTAAGTCACCCAAAACCGGCTTTAACTCGGATTAGGATTCAACGGTCAATGGACTGTCACTTGTCGTTTGGCGTACAAGTTTTATATAACGCGAATTCGTATCTAACGAGGCCTCCGATGTATCGCTTTGACTGCGTTGGATTAATTAATTGGTAGAGATGCTACCCAGAGTTTCTTACCACTGTTTTGGCAGTTAAATCGCAATTGTGGAGTCGTTTAAAAAATGGACTCTGACTTTATCGAACAGTCCGTCTCCGACTTGAGCTAGTGTGGTTTTTGCGACTAAAAGACAGAATAAGACATTCACAGTTCACAGATGCAGCCAATCAGCGCACCAACCAGCTTAGCTGCTTTTTTGTAAAACGTTAGACTATCGTAATAGTAGAATATTAATCATTCGCTTTGATACAAGTCATTCAAAATGGTTAAAACCTTTCAAAAATAATGTAAGACTTTTGTCATTTTATTTAACTTGTTTTAAAGTGAACGAATTTTAAATATTCCATATAATTTACTGTAGTGACGTAGTATAATGGTGAGAACAACGTTTTACGCAAAATTAGTGTTACCCTGAGAATGTTCTTAGGTTTTCACGGCCACTCAGAATTTTCAAGTTTGTGTTTACTGGGGTATTATGCCGTGTTGTTACGACCTTTCGGGCCGACGTTTCGGATCCCATTGCAGGGTCCATCATCAGGGCTGATACCCTGATCTTGTTATCTGATCACCGCGGAGATAGTGATCAGACAACAGATGAATCATACATACAACACAATACAAACACATCATGACTTCGGCACGGTATTGCAAGCCGATACTTAACCACAACACCAACATTCAAGACAACACATCAGCCCTGATGATAGACCCTGCAATGGGATCCGAAACGTCGGCCCGAAAGGTCGTAACAACACGGCATAATACCCCAGTAAACACAAACTTGAAGATAGTGTTACCCTGATTGAAATGTATAATAAAGGTTAACAATATAGATATTTATAATATGAATAAATGTGTCCTTACAAGGCATGTCCTTTTTCACCAAATATCTGTTGTACCAGCCATCGCAGACGGCAGCGAGAGCCTCGGCCAGGTGCCGGCCGCAGAGCGTCCTGCCCGGCCTGGGCAGCCCGACAGCCGACAGCTCGGCCTCCGGCTGCGCCACGGCGGACGACAGCCACACCAAACCCAAAACCCACGCGATGTTCATCTGCGGATAATACTAATGTTCGAGACATTCGTTGATACGGGTCGGGCCGACAGCGGCCTCGTCGCGAGAGATAGCTTTAGGGAAAAAATTGCTTTTTGTGTTTGTATTATTTTTAATTTTACTTTTACCTGGCATTTCGCATAGCGTGGATATTTTTTATTTGTATATAAAAGATAGTACCTCGAATATGAGCCACATTTTCATCTCCACAAATGCGAGCTGTTTCACTGAGAGGCTCCATAACTGCATTTAAAATGCTCGACCATGTCGCTCGGATTTCTATTAGCTATTAGGATTAGCTCCGGAAGAGATCCGGGCGAAAAAACAAACAATCCTCCTTTTAAATACGCTCGCAAGAATAAAGCCTGGAGCCGTAAGATTAGGGGAAAATGCCAGTCAATGAAAATCAAAATTTCTGGAAATTGTAATCGCACTGAGAATGCAACGTTAGAACCAGGACCTGCGGTTTTATGTAAATTCATTTCCAAGAACTTTTGTAGTAGTTTTAAAATCCTACCATATAAAAAGTAATTTCAATCCGTAATATCGATACCTCCTCCCGCAAAAGATCATAAGCAAAAACATCCCATTTTACAAAACGAGTATTTTAATATTTCATTGTGTTTTGTATTTAAAGATTTCATACGTTATATATTTATTGATATTACAGGTATAATTAAAAAAAAACGCAAATAACGCCATCTGCAAAATGAGATTTTTATGCTTTCAATCCTTTGCTAGGAAAGACTATATTTATATTTTTATATTTTTCGGAGGCTTCCTGGATACAAAGTGTCTCATAACTGCCTTAAAAAGCACAGTACAAAGTGTTTGACATATTATATTATGTAGAAGAAGAAGAAGGAAGAAAGGAATATGTATTACTTTGTAGATACCAACGATGAATCAATATTTACAGAAAATACAAGAACACTGATTTGTTCATAATTCATTTAAACCTGTTTCATCGAAATTGTCGAATTGGAGTTTGCAGAACTAATCAAAGTATCCCGGAGGATAACATTTTGAGTGTGAACAGTGAAGCACTAACAGGCAGGACACTGCAAACGATTGGATGATACACGACTCGCCTAACATATTATATTTGCGTAGAAATCTCACACCGTAAAGAAAGAAACCAAGGAAAGAACACAAAGGTACCCTTCAGATGAATTCGAATATGTGACATTGACCCTACACACTGAGAAACCGCGGACCATGTTAAGAGAAAGAAAAAAACAGAAGAAGGCTGCCTGAGAAAAAGGAAAGAAAAAGAAGAAGACCCTCTTAGTCACCTCTTAGAATTCTTCCGCCCATCGGTTGTACCTATACCTACAAATTGTGGAAGGGTGTACGGTTCTTGAATAGGGCTCTTCAGTCGTATGAGACAACAACACACCACGGCAGACCTCATCCTCTTAGTGAGGGGCCGCCAAAAAGATTAAATTAATTTAGTTATCATGCTTAGGCTTCTAAAAAAACATCAAAAACCGGTTAATTGGTTTTAACCCGCTTGGAAGCCTTAATTTTGTGCAAAGATTGAGTAATCAAATCTACATGAAAAATTTATTTACCGTAAAAATGATAAATAACATATATAGACACAGTATTCTTTATGACTTTTAAGAAGATTTTAGAGTAGATTTTATAGATTTTGGTTATTTTACATATTATTAAATTGACATTTTAAAATGGGATTTACATGATTAACTAAATGATATGAAAACGACTCGGACGATTCTATTGCTTTAGCAGAATAGAATCGATCTTATCGTCAAATGAAAACAATACGTTATTTTTTAATTGTTTTATGCAGAACTACGTTTAAATTTCCTGTTTATGACGAGGTTTAGACACGCAAGAGTAGAGACAAAACTCAATCCTTATCGGTTTGTTCCCCACATAAAAAAAAGCGCTTATTTTAATGGGGGGACGTACCATACCGATGTTTTAGAACCTCTTAGCCAATTTTTATTGAACTTGAATAATCAAAAACACGAAAATTCAACATAAAAAGTAATGAAATTAAACAAAATAGATAAACAGGGGCAAATATCGCTTTCCGAGAGCAGTTTACCTAGATAAAAAAAATAAGATAAATAGCTTAGAAAATAATAAATGCAGGAAAAATATAAAGAACGCAAAACTCTTGCCAGTAAGTCTCTAAGCAATTCATCTAATTTGTTTTAATTATTTATTTTATATTTTTTACTTTTTTCAATAAAATTTTAAGCCTCCCAATGTTAGTTAACTAACTTATTAAAAAGGAATGCTGAAATTGACTGAAAACAGAAGGGGAAATAATGACACGGTGGTTCGCCAAGGAGTGAATAGTGGAAGGGGAGCAACTTACCTCGAGCGGTCGGCGAGGTGAGGTCCCGGGGAGAAGTGGAGCCGGCAGTCCGCTGGCCGCCCTCTTATACTCCTGCACCTTCCTTGCCTCAGCTCGCCGTCACGTAACACTGACGTCAAATATTTATTTATCCTTATATTGAAAGTCACCAATTCAATTATACGGTAGCAAAAGTTGAACCTCAGTCCACGAAGAAAAAAGTACGTTAATCATATACAGGGTGCCTCGTAGCTAGTAGCGATAACGTCGAGGAAATCTTCCTCATTCAATATTGAATAGGAAAATGCTTTATACTTTGGGTGAAATGTCGACACTTGTGGAGATAAACGACATCCAAGTTTGCATTTTTTTTCTATATTTCTGGCTAATCTTTTTAAAACGTTCGACTTACATCATTATTAAGTAATTTATATCATTGAAATTAATTAATCCTGAAAGTAATTTATATCGAATATTTAAAAGATGATAATAATTTATATCGAATATTAAAAATTCTTTCGCTTTGATACAAGTCAAATAAACATGATTAAAACCATGAGAAAATGTAAGGTTTTTGTCACTTTATTTGATTTGTATTAAACCGATTGAATTTTAGATACTCCGTATGAGCTACTGAGAGTAAATTATTGTAAGAGAAATGGAATTATTGTAAACTGAAATAGAATTATTGTAAGAGACAAGAATTCTATATCCAAAACTATTGAATAATTTTACTCAGAGCTCTACACATCACGAATTAACCAAAATGAGGCAAAAAAAGATGCATACTGAACGTAGGATCCGAAGAATTACCAGAAATAGAAATCGAAGAGATAGAAAATGCCTTAAAGCAAATGAAAAATAATAAGGCTCCGGGTGCAGATCAAATAACAAGCGATATGCTAAAACTAGGGGGAAGAAAATTGATAGAAGCCATAAAAATACTATTAGACAAATGTCTAGAAGAAGGAAAAATACCTTGTGTTGGCAAAACGCGGAAGTTATTTAAAACAGATAAGATAAGACAGCGATAACCTAGAAAACTATCGACCCATAAGTTTTCTTTCGCATTTATATAAATTATTAACAAAGAACATGACGAATCGCCTAACGCTAAAATTTGATCAATACCAACTCGTAGAGCAAGCCGGCGTCCGCAAAAGTTTTGGAACCAGAGACCACATTCAAACTCTGAGATTGCTCATAGAGAAAACAACAGAGTATAATATACCTATACACTTAGCTTTTATTGACTATCAAAAAGCATTTGACTCAGTTAAAAGGTGGGCAATCATCGAAGCACTCCAAAATGCGAGAATAGACTCTAGATATATACGATTAGTAAACTTTATATATGAAAATGCAACTATGAGTATTACAACACTAGTTGTCGTCAATTCTAGTGAATATATATATATACGAACACCTTTTTCTATAGTTATAGAAAAAGGTGTCCGACAAGGTGACACAATCTCGCCTAAACTCTTCACGTTAGCCTTAGAATATGTATTTATGACCCTGAATTGGGATAAAAAAGGTGTGAAGATAGATGGCACGTATTTAAGTCACCTAAGATTTGCTGACGACATAGTAGTTGTAAGTAATAATATCAAAGAACTAAGTATAATGTTAAAAGAACTACATGAAGCTTTGAGCTAAGTTGGTCTTAAGATGAATATAAAGAAAACAAAAATATTGAGTCCAGAGAACAAAATCATCACTATCAATGATAATAATATTGGAATAGTAGATAAACACATACACCGAGGACACAAGATAAAAATTCAAAAAGGTAACCAAAAAGCAGAATTGCCAAGACGAATAGGAATGAGCTTGGCTGCTTTTGGCAAACTCCAACAAATCTTTGAGAACAAAGAGATCCCAATTAGCCTAAAAAGCCTTTGAATCATGCATACTGCCAGTGATGACGTATGGAGTGGAGACTATGGCCCTTACAAAGAAAAGTGTAGAAAATCTCAAATGCATGCAACGATCCATGGAGAGATCCATGCTTGGAGTAAGCCTAAGAGATAGAATTAGAAATGACGAAATTAGGCGCAGAACTAGAGTAATGGATATCATGGATCGTGTAGCGAAGCTAAAATGGCAATGGGCAGGACGCTACAAGATGGCCTCCCAGAGTTCTGAAATGGAGACCTTGGGAGAATAAAAGAGGCATCGGGAGACCTCAAAAGCAAAAGAAATGGCTACAATTAGCAAACAACGAGGAAGGATGGAAAGGGAAGGAAGAGGCAGTGGAGAGAAGAAGGCCGGTGAAGAAGAAGAAGACTGAGAGACCCCTTCATATGTTTTATAATAAAAAATTATCTGCGGGAGAGAGGAAATTAGACAATGGGCAATGGAGACTCGGGTGGAACCATGAACAGCAAACAAGAAAAGAAGAAAAACAAGATATCATAGCTATGCTGGGTCAGATATGTTCAAATAATACCTCCTCCATGGCCCACGTACGGCAATACATTATTTTATATATATTAACAACCTCAAGGGACACGACCTCGGGGAAGACCTCACAGAAGACGAGGCGATGGCCGTGGCGACAACTACTGCGCGAGAAGACGCAAACAATATTTTGCTATTCCCAGCTTAGTCTGGGGCGATTCACCGGCTGCCTTCCCTCCGGAATTGCCGAGAAGATACATTTCTATTCCCCAGGCATTCTTGGTCAATCTGTCAATCGTTTCCCTCTATGCCGGTACTTCTTGGTCAAT